>PVIC010015055.1:14448-35811 GCA_004025085.1 Thryonomys swinderianus
TCAGGGACAATGATTTTTTCTTGTAGTTTCCCCTCCCTTTTGCTCTGGGGACATCAGGATTCTCACAGCTCTGTAGGCATTCTGAATGGCTGCTTATACCATGTGCCATAAAGCAGAGATAACAACTGGGGTGACTGAGGTCCCAAAATTGAAGTGGGTGCTAAATGAGTTCAAGAATGCCTCCTCTGCTCTTTCTTTCACTTTCAAGGAAACTCTTAAGTGTAAGAAGGGCAACTGAATACAGCAAATTCAGGTAAACATCTTACTGCTAAGGATCTCCATGGTGGTAAGATGCTACCTCTTGGCAGCTTCTAAAGGAAACAGCAGGACTATCTGAAAAACACACAGGTGGCCAGATTAAAAATGGAAACTGCAGCTAATCCTTCTGCCTGCCCCACCAAAATGTTCCCTGAAAATAAGAGCTGCTTAGCCACAAACTCTTAAAGGCATTTGAGACAATTTTAATATTTTCTTAAAAAAATACAAAGGAAATGAACTCTGTCAGTTAATACAACTCAGAGAGAGGGAAAGTGCATCCTTGTTTGGGTTATCACAGTCCCACATTTGCAATACCCATAAAGAGCTTCACTCCATGACACAGGGAAGCTCAGGATGCGACGGCAAAGGTGCTGGAACTAACTGGAAAGCTACTAAATGCACCCAACACAGCAGGAAAAACCACTCTTCAGTGGCAGTGTGCCCTTGAAAACTGGGACAGTGATCAGGTAGCTGAACTGTTAGGCTGCTGCCACTCCCAACCCATCCCCAATAAATAGTCAATGTACCGATATAGTAGTGTTTGTTCAGCAAAGACAGACAGTCTTTCACCATTCAAGACAAACATCACCCCAGCTACATAATAAGCCCTGGGAGGGAATAAGACAATTGTAAAATCACAGGTACTTCTAATTAATCCCCGGTTATATTGAAGTCTCACATTTATGCCATCTTCTCTCATCTCAGTATTTGTTGGTCTCAGTTTTCAGTGCCAAGATGTATGACACTCTTGAAAGACCTTGGGGAAGTAAAAAGATCCTTCCAATAGTATGTCCTCCTCAGTCTTCCAGGTTATTCAGTGGTGTCCCAGGTTCATTCACATTCCGTCAAAGTCAGCTCCTGTCATGTATTTGAACCTCAGTTCTGATATGTTAACCCTGTACCCCACCAAGGGAATATCACAGGAATCTGTCGTCCTGGTGTCCAAAGTTATGACGGAGGTCTCCCTTGCCTTTTTCTCCAAAAGGAAACTGTGGCACCCCTAGCTACTTGTACATTAGAAAAGATATTTGTTCCTGGAAAAAACATTTGCATTTTACCAAGCTTACCCAAGCTGGTATCCTTCTGATTTTCCAGGCTGGACTCCGTCCACACATAGTCCTCTGCAATATACGAGGTACATGGACATAGTCTCCCAAGCATGTGGGAAGTAACAGGGCAGATGAAGAAGATCCAGTCTCTTACACCCATCCAATGTGCACGGCTCTTTGTTAAGTTCCTGTTATCCACCTTTCTGAGAGGCTTAACCAGTGTGAGAAGGGGTGTGTGTCAAGTAAGTACAGTCACACTGCACTGGTACCTGAAATCACCCTGCGCGCAGTGAGAAATAAGACATTCTTGGTGCTTCCACAAACTTCCCATTGAGCTGGTCATCAGCTCTGGATGGTGCCCCACTAGTGGTCACTTCTCCCGAAGAACACACACACCAGCATCACAGCGCTGGGTTCCCATGGATGTCACCACTTCCCAGCTGTCAATGATAGGGTCGTAGCATTCAATGCTACTCAACAGGGAATTGCCATCATATCTGAGCATGGAAGGGGGAGAAAAATAAAAGAAAAAGAAATGAGCTTTCTATTCCTTTCAATATATGTCTTTCATTAACACTGTCACTGGAGCTGTGCCACCACCCCAAACTGTCTCCATCCACAAACAGGGATCACAGAAACTCTGGCCCTAGATGCATGATGTTACTCACCCTGCAATTGCATATAGTCTCCCCCGAAGCACTGTGGCCCCGACATAGCACCGGGGTGTGGTCATACTAGTAACAGTTGTCCAGGAATCAGTACGAATGTTGTATGCTTCAACGGAAGAAAGGTGGGCTGTACCATCAAATCCCCCTACCACATAAATATGGTCATTCAGAAGGGCCACTCCAGCACCTGGAGAAAACAGGAATTTGAAAATGAATGGCACTAAGGCTGGAGCAGATGAAGGATATAGGACTAGCCCAGATAGGTCCCCAAA
Source organism: Thryonomys swinderianus (assembly GCA_004025085.1). NCBI lineage: Eukaryota > Metazoa > Chordata > Mammalia > Rodentia > Thryonomyidae > Thryonomys > Thryonomys swinderianus. The sequence goes on from PVIC010015055.1 coordinate 16,696, forward strand.
TCTAGTGCAACACAGGTTAGTCCATCTGTAAACTCGCTGCCTAGGGCTAGAAAAGCTGAAATGGCTCTCTTCCTTGTTTTAATTAACTGAGAGTTCTCCACCCCTCTTCAGGAGAAAACAAGGGAATTTAAAAAAAGTGGTAACAAAAGCGAAAGAAAGGAGAGGAGGTAAGATTACACTTTCAGTGTAACTTTTATTCAGAGAGGAAGTAAAACAGAACAGTACGTTTTCTCCTTTCTTACACCCCAGGGAGGTCACTTCAAGAGGCTCTGAGTAAAAGTAAATAGCTACTCTTCTATCTGCTAACCTTATGCATCAGAGATTTTATTTAAATGACATTTAAGAGGTAGCACATGCATAAAATTGTATTAGGTCTTCTAGAATGAAGGAGGGTAACACAGAAATTTTAAAAATGAGTAAGATGTTTACCCTGCAATTCATAATCTAGTTTGAAGTTTAAGCTATCTTACTTTTGGTAGAACTGGGGATGGAACTTAGGACCTTCCACTTGCCAGGCAGGCAGTGGCACCACCAGTTTGTGAGCTATAAACTGAGCCCTGTTTAAACTTTTTTTTTTTTTTGAGACAGGGTCTTGCTTTGTAGTTCAGGCTGGCCCTGAGCTCACAATGTAGCCCAGACAAGCCTCGAACTCAGCAATCCTCCTGTCTCTGCCTCCCGAGTGCTGGGATGACAGGCGTGAGCCACCACACCTGGCTGTTTAAACTGTCTTTATCCTGCTAATTAGGGAAAACCGAGTGGCAGGAGACTAGAATCTCTCTTACATTTACAGTAAGTCTGTAATCTATTCTGTGCTATCACACGCCCCTCCATTCCCATGGAAAGATTTGATGACACTATGGTCTACTGTCTCCTCCCTCAGACCTTACTGGTCTTACCAGAACGCTTGGTGGCCATTGGTGTAACATTAGTCCAGTGTCCTGTGTGGGGATCATATTTCTCAACTGAATTTAAGATATTCAAGCCATCATATCCTCCTGGAAGACAAAGTGGAGATCATTCCAGAAAGAAGGGCATACCTCAGGCCCATTACCAACCTGGTCTTCTCCAACTGGGCTTTGACCAATTCCTCTAGCTTCAGCAATCACAAAACTCAAAAAATCCAAAGAGAATAATGATTGGATCTTTACCTGTTTTTGTTTTGGTACCAGGGATCAAACTCTAGACCTTGCACTTGTGAGGCAGACACCAGAATCACTGTGCTAAATCCCTGGCAGGACCTTTACTTTTTGTTTAGAATAAGATAATTCTAGTAAGTGAAAAATACACTGAGATAAAGCAGAGTTTTTGCTGAAGGAAGTCTTTATGAACTTAATTCTGGTAAAAAGGGATCCCACCCGAGTCTGATAACTAGGGAGTTCTCTCCATCTGTGTCCCATAGCCTACATACCTAGACAGTAAATTACTCCACTGGCCACAACTAGTCCAGCACCCTCTCGGGCTGTCTGCATATCTCCCAGCATACTCCACTGGTCAATATTTGGGTCATATCGCTCCATGCTGGTATGGCGCCTGCTTCCATCAAATCCTCCAGAGACATAAATCATATCTGCTCAGAATGAACAAGTTACAATGTTAAAGAATGAGAGATGTCTGGAAGAAAAATACAAAAACAAAAACAGCTTCCCAGGTTTGCCTCAAACTTGTAATCCTCCTGACTCAGTCTCCTGAGTATAAGGACTTATAAACCTGTGCCACTATACCTGGCAAAAAAATTTTTTTTTTTTTGAGACAGGGTCTCGCTTTGTAGTTCAGGCTGGCCCTGAGCTCACTATGGAGCCCAGGCAAGCCGCTGTGAACTCAGCAATCCTCTTGTCTCTGCCTCCCAGGTGCTGGGATTACAGGCTTACAGGCGTGAGCCACCACGCCCAGTATTGTGGTATGTGGTGTTGATTGTTGGTGGGCGTAAGTCTCCACGCCCAGCATTATATGTGGTTACCAGGGATCGAACTCAGGACCTTGCGCGTGTGAGGCAGGCGCCAGAACCACTGAGCTAACCCTCCGGCCCCCCAAAAAAATTTTTAATGGGATAAGTTAATGAAACCTCAGAAATAAGAAGATAGCACAGTAGTAAGGACATCTAAAAGAAGTGGTGTAAGATGAAATCCTTAAGAATATTCCAAGACTATGTGGGAGTGTATAAAAAAAAAAAATAGCCAGTTCCCATCCAGCGCACTAGAACTTGAATTACCAACTTTGTTGTCAGTTTTGAAGTGTACATGAACACTGAACAGCCCTTTTTAACATGCTAGTTCCAAAAGCAAAACACTGTTTGAATGTACTGATTTCTCCTGGATATTTCATTCTCCTGCCAGAAGCAAGCACACTGATCCCACCACAGTAAGATCAAACACTAAGCCTACCTCCCAGGGTGGTAGCTCCAGCAAGGCCACGACGGACGTTCATCGGGGCCACAGAATACCAGACCCCATCCTCATCTGCTGTGTAGTCCAGGCATTCCACTGAACTGAGGCGGGAACGGCCATCATAGCCACCAATTACATAGATCCGGTCATGGAGGGACACTGAGGCCACATACCGTCTCTTTCGAGTGATGCTCTAAGGATTTGGAGGAAAAAGGTACAGAGTATTCAGTCATACAAGTTTAGGCTTTACCTCATATTATGCTTCCTATTTCCTGCCACTTTGCCTTTTCTTTTCTGAATCAGGAGGTCAGGATGTAGTTCAGGCTGGCCTTCAATTCACAGCAATCGTCCTTCCACAATTTCCCAGTACCGGGATCACAGGCATGTAACACACCCCCAGATCCAGCCACTCGTTTTTATGTTTCTTCACCTGTCTCCATGGACCTCTGTGAGGCAGCAGTTCATCTTGAGGTGTCCTGCAGTTCACGGCCTGCTGCACGAAATGTTTGCTGTGCTTCTCTGAAAGATGTAAGCCTTCTGCGCATCTCTCTTATTTAAAGGCTTCTGACAGATTTCTGTGGCTTTCTACAACCAGTGTCTGTCTGACTCCTTTCCTTTTGAGAAGCACTAAACTAAGAGACTGACACTGTCCCATCAAGTGGAAAAATATTTCCACATTGGTAATCAAAGGGCTAGAACTCCTTAATCCAAATAAAACATCTAAAATAAGGCTGGAAATTTAGCTCAGTGGTTCCGGCACCTGCCTAGCAAACCCAAAGTCCCTGGATGATCCCAGTAACCACATACAACAATACCAGACATGGTGACAAACACCCACCAGCAATCAATACCACATACCACAGTGCCGGGAAGAAAAAACAAAGTCTAAAATATTTCTATCATCTTTTCAGAAATGATTATGATTCATACAGTACTGAAATAGAGATGGACTAAGGAAGACAAAAAATTCTTAGTTCAATTGAATACTTGCCCAGTTTCACACAACTTAACTCCAGGTTTGGTTTAATACAGCATACCAATGGAGCAGGCTGAGAGCTCACACAGTGCACATAGTGGCAGCAGCTGAATTGAGTATGACACACAGCCTGTGACATTTCTAAAACCAAATCTTCGAATGTGAACAATCAGAAACTATTTATTGAGTACCTACTGTGGGTACAGCACTGTTGTAAGGAACACTATGCTGTTACCAGACTTTTCTACTCTCAGGGCTCAGCAGTTATCATCAATAGTCAGGGCTTTCTGCCCAGGAATAGTTCCATCACTTACTGGCAAAAAGCTCCACTCCTGAGTCTTAGGGTCATATTTCTCAACCACATCAATGGGAGATTGTTGGCTTCCAAAGCCCCCAACCACCAGAAGCACTTCATTGGCTCCTAAAGACAAGGCAGAAAAAGTTAAGTTACTATAGCATCCTAGGCTGTGTGGGCAGTGTAAGTAGAACAGTTCTAGGGTATACTGTTTTTCACCCCAAGAGAAATAGTCTGAAATAGAAGATTCACCACATGGCTGCATAACAGGAACATGAATCTTGAGGGCCTGAATCTCTGAAATGTAAATTCCTGGACAACATAAAACTCTAAAAGGTGGGCTGGAGTTTTAGTTTAGCTCAGTGGTTCCAGTGCCTGCCTAGCAAGTGCAAAGGCCCTTGGTTTGATCCCCAGTAACCACATACAACAATACTGGGCATGGTGACTCACGCCCACCAGCAATCAGTACCACATGCCACAATGCTAGGTGTGGTGGCTCATGCCTGTAATCCCAGCACTTGGGAGGCAGAGGCAGGAGGACTGCTGAGTTCAAGGCTTTCCTGGGTTACATAGTGAGTTCAGGGCCAGCCTGAATTACAAAGGAAGACCCTGTCTCAAAAACAGAAACAAAAACCAAAAACCAAAAACCAAAACAAAACAAAAACTCTAAAAGGCAAACCTGAATACATCACTGCAGCATTTCAACCTAGCTAGGTGACTCTCACTAACATAGTAACCCAGGTCCTAAGGCTATAGGTATTCCTTGGTTTCCTCAACCTGCAGCATTCAAATTGGGAAGTTTTGTTTTTGGTAATGGGAAACAAAATTCCCCTAACCTTGTCATAGAAAAGTTGCAGGCTAAGACTTAGGAATCAAGTTATGCATTAAAAATCTCTTTTCTATGACTATGTACTACATTCCCTCCAACTCATTAAAACTCCCAGGCAAGAAAGACAAGCCATTTTTTTTTGGAGACAGGGTCTCGCTTTGTAGTCCAGGCTGGCCCTGAGCTCACTATGTAGCCCAGGCAAGCCTCGAACTCAGCAATCCTCCTGCCTTTGCCTCCCGAGTGCTGGGATTACAGGCGTGAGCCACCATGCCTGGCACTGTGGTGTGTGGTATTGATTGCTGGTGGACGGGAGTCTCCATGCCCAGCATTGTATGTGGTTTCTGGGGATCGAACTCAGGACCTTGCGCTTGCGAGGCAGGTGCCGGAACCACTGAGCTAACCCTTGGGCCCAAGAAAAACAAGGCTTTTAAAGGAAATTCCTTTTTTGACTTCTGGGAAGATGGCAGAGTGGTGAATAGCAAAGAAACAGCTTCTTTGAGATTTGGTGTCCAGGTGCTGGAATATAGCAACCTGAGGAAGAGAAGGAGGGAAGTGGGACCTGGGACCCAGCAAGGATCTGAAGTGAGGATTGAAGCTCACAGGGAAAGTGAAGAGATAGTTCTTTCCTCTATTTTCCTAAGAAGCCATTTTGACAACCTTTATATTCACTCCTCTCCTCTCCTCTCAGGCTTTATTCTGATAAACTTTTCCTACATTGGCTTTCAGAGAATAAAATTATAGGAAATTCTCGCCGGGCGTGGTGGCTCACGCCTGTAATCCCAGCACTCGGGAGGCAGAGACAGGAGGATTGCTGAGTTCGAAGCTTGCCTAGGCTACATAGTGAGCCCAGAGCCAGCCCGAACTACAAAGCGAGAACCTGTCTCAAAAAAAAAAAAAAAAAAAAAAATATATATATATATATATGAAATTCTCTGTGCATTCTGTTCTACTCAAGGAGAGGAGTTTGGCAGAGCTCTGGACAATTCAATCACTACAGAGGTATTTAGGAAACCAGATCTTATAAACTACTTACACTTGAAAAGGCAAATTAGCACCTTGAAAGTGACATGAAACATGGACAAACCCTAATAAGGCAACAAATTTGATAATTATCATCAATGGGTGCTGCAATCAATAGAGGGAAAGCAAATACATTACCATCAGACACTGTGTTGGCTGATGTGACAAAAAGAACACTCCCACCTATATGGTAATGTTTCTAAAAACTTGAACATGAAAGCTGGATGTGGCAGTTATCTATAATCTCAGAAGACTGGGAGGCTGAGACAGGAGAATCACACAGTTGAGGCCAGCATGTGCTACACAGAGTTCAAAAACAGCCCAGGCTAATAGCAAGACTCTGTCATGAAGACAAATACATACAATTAAAAATAAAAACAAAAGTCTGAAGTATAGTTCAGTGGTAGAATATTTGCCTAGTATGCACAAGATTCTGGGTTCAATCCCCAAGACAACACACATAGACACACAGAACCCAAATCTTACTAAGCTTCTATTATAATCATCACCATCTCTGGAAAAGACAAAACAACAGAAAAACATGCTAAATGATGATATAAGGACATAATCAGCAAAATCCAGATTATGGAAATTCTGTAAGCCAAACAACTCAGTTTCTTTAACAAATAAATTAGCCAGAGAAAGCCAAAAGGTAGAAGGACAAATTTATAGACCAAAACAGCCCAAAGACAATGGGTAATCATCACAATGTGTGGATTTTGGATCCTGATTTGAATAACTTCATCTTCAAAAGTAAACAACAAATATTTACAGAAGAAATTCAATTATAGAGATACACCAAAAAGACAGGGGAGGGGCTGGGGTGGTAGAGCTCTTGTTTAGCACATGGAGGCCCTGGATTTGATCTCTATGCCACAAAGACAAACATACAACATAAGAGGTAAAAATCATTCTGCTAATTCTACCACTCAATAAGCCTATACAGGAGGATTGCTGTGAGTTCAAGGCCAGTCTGCACTGAAATCTTGTCTTAAAAAAACAAAAACAAAACAAAAACAAAAAACAAAAAACCCTAACCAAACAAACAACAACAAAACACTATTCTGCTTAAAACTTTCAATGAGCAGCTTAATTATTAACAATGAATGCATGGTTCTAAGTTAAGACTAAGAAAAAAAATACTTTTGCATATTATCACCAAGCTTTTGGGAAGGTGAAGAAGGAAGAATATCAATGGAATTGAAGAAATATCTGACGACTTGTTCTATACCAGCTACAATATTAGGCATTTGTCTATATTATCTCCTTTAAATCCCCAACCCCGTAACCCCATGAATAAGAAAGTAACTCATTGGAGGAAGAAACATGGCCTCAACAGACTGACATGTTCAGCCAGCTTTGGTGGACTGGGCTTTGAACTCAGGTCTATTGCCCATGTTAAGAGCCTAACTGTCCTAAGCTTTCACATAATTTACTTCGTTTATTCTTTTGTAACAGCCTTAGAGGTAGGTGCTATGTGGCTATCACTTTACAGATGCGTTAACTGAAGCAGAGGTGAAGGTTCCTTCCCAGGTGACTGTGCCAAGGACATGGTGAGCTGGGATCTGCCCACAAGTCTGGCTCCAGAGGCCAGGCTTGTCACAGCTGCACATCACTGCCAAAACGCTGTATTTCCTACTATATTGGGCTCCTTTCTCTCCCTCTTTTCATTCTAGAATGGAAAACAACACATAGGGGGAGAGAGGAAGTGGGTGGCTTACCCATGACATTCAAAATAATGTGACAAAATCTAAAAATACTAAAATAAAATTGTATTACACAATACTTGACAATTTATAAAAATCTTTTATACTTGGGGCCAGAGATTTAGCTCAGTGGTTCTAGCGCCTGCCTCGCAAGCTCAAGGTCCTGAGTTCGATCCCAGTAACCATATACAATCGTGGTGACTCACACCCACCAGCAATCAATACCACATACCACAGTGCCGGTTGTAGTGGCTCATGCCTGTTATCCCAGCACTCGGAGGCAGAGGCAGGAGGATTACTGAGTTTGAGGCTTGCCTGGGCTACATAGTGAGCTCAGAACCAACCTGAACTACAAAGCGAGACCCTGTCTCAAAAAAAAAAAAAAAAACAACTTTTATACTTGATCTCATTTAATCACAAAATAGTTACATGAAACAGATACTCTTTGCTTGTAGAAAAGAAAGCTCAGAATGCTGACTTGTCTGAAATGAAACAAGAAAAGACTAAACTTAGCCAGCCACAGCAGCACACATCTGTAACCCAACCTTTGCAGGAGGCTGAGGCAAGAGAGTAACAGGTTTGAGGCTAGCCTAGGCAAGACTCTGTCTCAAAATACAATGAGTTCTGTGATGCTGTGCCTACCTCACAAGCACAAGGTCCTGAGTTTGATCCCTGGTACAGGGGGGAAAAAGTATTTGAGATGTAGCTCAGTGATAGGATGCCCCTGACTTAGAAGCTCAGTACCACAAAAAAGAAAAAAAAAATTAAAATCAGGTTTGAAATGAAGTATTTGTAACTTCTTATAGAATGTTCTTTCCAACTACATTATGGCACCTGCAAGAAGCAGCTGAAAAATATTCCCTTCTGCGAAGATGGCAGCTTACCTAGACGAGCCCTTGTCCGGGGACCCTGCATCTGACTCCGAAGTTCAGGCCTCAGATGAAACTTCTTTGCTTCGTCAACCAGATCTCTGCACTGTAAGCTACAGCGGATGAAAGGCTGAAATGAGCAGACACTGGAGTGAGCCAATGTGCACTTTCTAAACCATGAGAGAGAGGTGACAGAATTAATCCAACACAGACAACAAGGTTCTAAGACATGTGATTCCAGGAGGATGTCTGGCAGTAACTGTGCTAGGGGTTTCTAGAAGTGATTTTTTAACATTTTATTGTTTTTTATTGAGGTACTAGAGACTGAACTCAGAGCCTTTGGATGAGGCTACATCCTCAGCCTGCCCTTCTTCCCTCCCTCCCTCCCTCCCTTCCTTTGTTTTTTGAGACAGGGTCTTGCTTTGTAGTTCAGGCTAGCCCTGAGCTCACTATATGGCTCAGGCAAACCTCAAACTCAGCAATCTTCCTGCCTCTGCCTCCTGAGTGCTGGAATTACAAGCGTTAAGCCACCACGCCTGGCACTGTGGTATGTGGTACTGATTGCTGGTGGGCATTGAGTCACCATACCTGGTACTGTTGTATGTGGTTACCAGGGATCAAACCAGGAACCTTGTACTTGCCAGGCAGGTGCAGGAACCCCTGAGCTAAATCTCCAGCCCAGTCCTTTTTATTTTTTATTTTGAGGCTGTCTCACTAAGTTTATAAGTTGCTTAAGCTGGATTCAAACTTGCAACCCTCTTGCTTCAGTCTTCCAGAATGCTGGGATTAAACATATCTGCCACCATGTCCAGCTTTCTTTCTGTGTGTTGGGGGGGGGGGGCTTTGTTTTATTGAGATAGGATCAGGCTGTGTAATTCAGGCTAGTGTTGAACTATTAGCCCAGTCTGGCCTTGAACTCATAGAGATCCTCTTGCCTTAGTATCTCCCATCTTAGGATTACAGGTGTATGCCAACATTCTTGGGTTTTTCATTTTAAAAATAAGTAATTTTGGACTGGAGATTTAGCTCAATGGTTCCGCTCGTGCCTAGCAAGTGCAAGGACCTTGGTTCAATTCCCAGTAACCACATACAACAGAAAGAAATTACAAACAGGGAAAATTAGAGATGTGACACTAACCAACTATCCCAAAGCTTTTCTAAGGTAAACAACTGGAAAACTGCTTTTGTATTTCATTCCCTCAAAAGATCCAGGAATAAACCAGCAAAATAAATTTACTCACTGACTTGAGCCTTACATCCATGCTATAATCACTTCCTCCAGTCTGGGTACCACAGTCGCAACACATGGTAAAAATTATGAAAGTGTATCACCAAGAACTCAAGTTGGACAAATACTGTAAATAAACTCAACACTGACTGCTCAAAATTGATCCTAAAATGCATCAAACTATTTTCATGCTGGCTTCCATAAAGGTAAAAAATAAAAATAAATAAATAAAGACATTTGCTAAGAAGTATCTTTATCTTTTTTTTTAAATGGGACAGTTTATAACAATTTATATTTAAAGGAAACAAAGTTTATCATCTGATGTTGCTCAAATAAAACACAGGCAATGTTTAAAAAAAAAAAACACAAAAAATTCAGTAAAACGACTTTCTTTTTTTGTGGTACCAGGGATCAAACTTGGGCCCTTGTGCTTGCAAGCAGGAACAGTACCACTTGAGCTGAATCTCCAGGCAGAACTACTCATTTTCATTTGAGGCAGGAGCCCTAGTATTCAACCTACTTTCTTAAAATATATACTGGGAAAACCCTAGCACTGCCCTCTCTGACATTCCCAGAGAGGTAAACCAGGGCGCCTGTATGAAAAAGATCAAAACTGGGTGTGGTGGCTCATGCTTGTAATCCCAACCAGCACTTCAAAGCCACAGGCAGGAGAGTTTAAAGCCAGCCTGGACTACAAAGTGACTTCTAGCCCAGACAGAATTGCATGATGACACCCTGTCCCAGGAAAGAAAAAATGAAAAGGATGAAAAAAAATTTTTTTGAGACAGGGCCTCACTAGGCAATTTAGACTGGTCTTGAACTCATTATATAATTTAGACTGGCCTTAAAATCAGTGATCCTCCTGCCTCAGCCTCCAAGGGTGGGGATTATAGCTATGTACTACCATGCACAATTGAAAATGAATTTTGAATACACAGTAGTTCCTTTAAGAGCTACTCAAGATTTCAGACCCTGACGGTCCTGCACAACTTACCTCAGCATCTATGACATCCGTAATGTACCTGGGGGTCAGCAGAGGCATCCGCACATACTGCAGAAGGTCAGGCAAGGACTCTTCCCGCTCCTTCTTGGCATGCTTGACCCAGTTGATGACAGCCTCAAAGACTGGTTCTTCAGAATCCACCTGAGAATGTACAGTCACACAGGATGGATTTCTCCTTTGCCAAATGGCTCACAATCTCAGTAAAAAACGTTTACTTTCTGCTTTCTGTTCCCTCTGGCCTACCACCATCATTTCCATCTTCCTGAGACAGCCCTTGGGAAAACAATCTTTTCAGTCACAGAAAAAGAATTACCATCCATTTGTATGAAAACAAACAAGGAAATTAGATACCTAATAAGCCACCAGAGTCATATGTTAGCCTTTGCTTCAGAAGTTTTTCCATTTCTCAACTTCTCTGTATTAGCAGAAGAGCCCTTTGCTAGTGTGTGCAAGGCCCTGCTTTTTTTTTTGAGACAGGGTCTCGCTTTGTAGTTCAGGCTGGCCCTGAGCTCACTATGTAGCCCAGGCAAGCCTTGAACCCAGCAATCCTCCTGCCTCTGCCTCCCGAGTGCTGGGATTACAGGCGTGAGCCACCATGCCCAGCACTGTGGTATGTGGTATTGATTGCTGGTGGGTGTGAGTCTCCACGCCCAGCATTGTATGTGGTTACCGGGGATCAAACTCAGGACCTTGCACTTGCGAGGCAGGCGCCGGAACCACTGAGCTAACCCTCCGGCCCTGCAAGGCCCTGCTTTAAAGCATAGCATGAGCAACAGCATGAAGTGGGAATGATCCCCAGACAGACCAAAGCTGCTGCCACTGCATCCAGCACCTGCCTCCTACCACTGTTCTCACCCAAGAGAAAGGCGGAGGGGGATGCTAGAGAAGGACACTAGAGGAGACAAAGCCAAGGTGACAGATGAACCACAGAGATCAGCAAGGCTGTCTGCTAGACCAGCTCCTCCAACGCCAGAGCCCAAACTAAAAAGACCCCTACAAGGAAGGGAGAAAAAGTGCCCAAAAGGAAAAAGGAGAAAGCTGATGCCAGCAAGGATGCGATGACTCTGCAGAAAACAGAGAGGCCCAGAGAGCAGGCACAGAAAGAGGAGGTGTGGGCAATGCCTTTTGGGTAACAGTGTACTTCTGGTGACTGTATGGTTTGAAACAGTATGACCAAGTTTTATAAAAATGGATAATTTTGTTTACTTTTTTTAAAGCTATGTTGTTAGCATGCAGAACACTTCACTGTTGTTTTTTGGGAAAGGAACATATCTCACTAATACAATGTCTCCAAAGCTGGATTGATATGGGGATAACATCTATCCTTGTTACTTTGAGAACCTTCCTCTCAGAAGAATGATTCCCTGCTGTCCACACATGTGGCCACCTTGGCACAAATGCCTTGTGGTGTGGAAAAACTCCTAGCTCATTCTATATCCTTCTTTCCTTTTTTGTCATCAGCATAGACTTAACTCCTTTAAGCCCAGAAACATATTAGGACCTGACTCGCAAAAACTGACACTGTCAATGTGTCAGGCAGTCTGGACTTGCTGGTGATGCTGTAATGTGTTCTGCGAGGGCAGGGAGCTCCTCTCCAGACTGCGGATTTTCACAGGGATCACTGTGCCACTTTCATCTTATTGCCTTCACACTGCTGCTCATCAGGGCCAGCTTGACCCAAGTTGCTGAACAATATGCTACATGGGAAATGTTAGCCCTCACTCTAAACTTCACTCTCAACTCAGGGCATTGAATGAAGACTTCCTTACATATTACAATGGGTTTCTGATTTTGGTAGCCCATCAAAGAAGGGAGTTTGGGAGGCCGAAGATTTAGCTCAGTGGTTCTGGTGCCTGCCTCGCAAGCTCAAAGTCCTGAGTTCGATACCTGGTAACCACATACAATGCTGGGCGTGGTGACTCACGCCCACCAGCAATCAATACCATATATCACAGTGCCGGGCGTGGTGGCTCACGCCTGTAATCCCAGTACTCAGGAGGCAGAGACAGGAGGATTGCTGAGTTCAAGGCTTGCCTGGGCTATATAGTGAGCTCAGAGCCAGCCTGGACTACAAAACGAGACCCTGTCTCAAAAAAAAAAAAAGAGAAAGAAGGGAGTTTGAAAGTTGTACACTAGATACAAATTCCCCAATGTTGAGTGTGATTGTGAGCTGTATATAAAATGTACCAAGAATGAATTTTACAAAATGTTGTACAATGTTCACAACTATGTGTCCATGTCCTGTCTAAAATACCATGATTACTTATGAAAAGTATCTTTAATAAAGCTAGACACAGTTTGGCTGGGGTTAAAAAAAAAAACACATGAGGCGAGAGGGAGGGGAAAGAAAAGAGACACTTATTCTTAACTATTGTCTGATGAGCTCCATTCTCCTTCCACATCATCCCCTCAAAGCTCAGGGGCAGAAAGCTTCTCTTACCTCAATTATATGAAATGTTCTAGTTTTAAAGCACTGTCACTTAGCACGGGAGCAACCGCTCTGTAGCAGAGACTGTGATGTGTGAGGTGATATATGTGTGGTTAATCATTTGGAGGACTTATGTCTAGGTTTACATGACAAACTGGGTAAGACAAACCCTAAAAACTATTATATCATCATAAAGATACTAGAGATAGTAACACCCAAGAATTCTCACAGACACACAAGTGCAGGTCTTGCATCCTTCCTTAGTGTCTAGGGTTTACAAATTCTGAGAAATGACTCTTTGAGTATCATTGCAATGAGAAAAACAAAAAAAACATACCCTGTAAAAAGTTCCGAAAAACCATGGTCCTCTGTGCAGAAAATATTTCAGAAAGTTAGTTCATTTAATGGATTTACTGAATTCATACTACATGCCAGGCACTGTGCTGAAGCTAATTACATTGTGATGAAAAAAATTAGGTAAGATTCTTATTAGGATCTGTTAAAGTGGAAAACTGAACAATCTCACTGTTAATACATACTAGATAGAAAAGATCATGAGACATGAGAAGAATAACATGAGATTTCCTGATTTAGACTGATGACTCAGGGAAGGCCTCCCTGAAGAAGCAATGAATTGACAGCCTATGAATAGGGACAGAGAGCCATTGTGAATAAGTATCTTAAGCACACAGAAGAGAATATTCGGAAGACTAGACTGTCAGGAACTGTGGACAACTTACTTGGACTTATGGATGTCTGTCCTTCCCTGCGGGACCAACTACTAGGATTATTGGCCTTAAGACTTACTCAGATTTAAGATATCTGCCTTGCTCTACAGGGATCTCCAGCTACAGGGATTATTGTGGATAAATGGCCTGTTTTATGCATGTTAGGATTAGGCATGTGAAGGCTTTGTACCAAATAATGGTAGGCAAGCTCAAAGCACTGGCCCCTTCTGCTTGAGGGGTATTTGGCCTTTTGCTGCCACTGCTCAGAGTAGCTAGAGTCAAGCCAATGCTCAGACTTTTCTTCAAGGTTGCGATTTTGCTGTTTGTTAATCCTTTTGCTATGGAACTCACAGGGAACTAGAGCTTGCCACGAGGGTTCTGGTGTGCCCTCTTACCCTATCTCCCACACTAGACTAGCTCCTGTCCAATATGGCAGCCACTAGCCATGAAAATTTAGTCTCTAAGTCACAACAGCTACATTTCAAGTGAGCATAATGGCACATGCCTTTAATCCCAATACTTCAGAGGCTGAGGCAAGAAGACTGTCAGAAATTTGAGGCCAGGTGAATTACAGATCCTGTCTCAACCCCAACCTCCAAGGTCACATTTCAAGTGCCCGACAGTAGCATGTGGCTAGTAGCCATCAAGCTGTACAGGATAGATCATTTGCACCCTCACTGAGTTTTCTATTGGACAGTATCAAGCCTGAGAAAATGGTAGAAGGCCAGTTTAGCAGCATGAATAAGGGAATGGAAGACTGGTAACAGATGAAGCTGGTGAGGTAAAGAAGGAGCATTAGAAAACTGGATTATACACTAAAAGCAATAGGAAGTCATGAAAGGGTTTCAAGCAGACTAGTAATTTTTTTCTTAACTTTTTTAGTTTTTGAGACAGAGTCTTGCTTTGTAGGCTGGCCCTTCACTCACTATGTAGCCCAGGTTACCCTGGAACGCACAGCAAACCTCCTACTTCTGGAGTGCTGGGATTATAGGTGTGAGCCACCCTGCCCGGGGAATACAATCTGCTTTAGTTAACTTTCTCATTGCTAAAACATAATACCTGACATCCACAACTCTAAGAGGTTTACTTTGTGCAGTTTGTAGAGATTTCAGTCCAGTTAGCTGGATCCACAGCAGGGTGGCACAGCAGATGAGGCAGAGTACACAGCATGGTAGCAGGAAGCAGAGGTCTTTCAAGGAGTAGGGAAAGAAGGAGGAAGACACACCCTTCTAGGTCATGGCCCATTGACCCACCTCTTCTGACCCAGGCTTCACCTTCCAACATCACATTTAGCTATGACCCATGATCCAATCTCTTCCCAAAAGCCCCCCCTAGGAATGCATGAGGCTTTAGGGAGACATCAAGATAGAAATCCTAACATGATCATACTCTTGGCTACCATGAGTAGAACATTTTAGAAGAGCTGAGAGTGGAATGATTAGCTAGATGCTACTCTGCCACAACAGGAAAAAGGTGATAGTACTCAAACTGTAGTGTGGTAGTGCTTATAATGGAGAACTACATGTTGTAAAGAAATAATTGTAAATGTGAGATCAAACTAATCTGGCCTAGTGAAGCATTAAATGGAGCAGACAGTACAGACGGGTGTCCATAACTTGGAACATTTTTGTTGTTGTTAAAGAGAATGACTGCCACACATATGATAAAGTACCTACTGTATTCTGACACATTCTAGATTTAAGTTGGATATACCAACTGCACAAGCAGAGTTCCTTAATTTTACCAAAGACAAATTACTATACAGGAGAAACAGCTCAACTGGAGGGGGACTCCAACATTAATATGTATATTTGGAGAAAAATAAATGTTTTACACAATTCATCTTCACAAAGATTTCTCTCATGTACTGAGCACTGGCATTTGCATTTAATGCTCTGAATAGCCCTAGGTATGAAATATTGTTTGTGTTTTATAAAAGAAGAAACAGAAAGTTAACAGGTAACACCTATCACATGCCAAGACTGTACCCCAATCTGATTGGCAAACCCATATTGTCTTAACCAATATGATATACTGCTTCCCACTGTTTTAATTATTATTATTTTGTTTTGTTTGAGGTACTGGGGATCAAAATCATGATCTTGCTTTCATCTCAGTGGTTCCAGCACCTGCCTCAGAAGCATATGGTCACAAGTTCTATTCCTGGTACCAAAACAAACAAACAAAAGTATTATTGTCTAATTTAATAAGAAAAAGTATTAATTAGTCAGTGGGAGTCAGACATCTGGTTCCTATAACTATATCTGGCTGGCATATGGAATAGGAAAAAAATTATTTGCTGTCTTTCCAGATAAAAAGCAAATGCTTGTCTTCACACATACAATAGTTAAGGAAAAGTACACAAATGAGCTCTGTTTTCATTTTAGCTTCTGAATATGGTTAGTTTCTCTTTGTCCCCAGAAGTTTTGTATTATTCCCAAATAAATGACTTCAATGATTGCTTCCTGATGTGGACAATTAGAGAAGCAAGCTGACCGTATGCTGAGAACAGAGCCTGTGGTTTAGAGAATGGACTAGAGCCAGACAGCCTGGATCTGAATCCTGCTCTACTTTTTTTTTTTTTTTTTTTTGAGACAGGGTTTCACTTTGTAGTTCACACTGGCGCTGAGCTCACTATGTAGCCCATGCAAGCCTCTAACTCAGCAATCCACCTGTCTCTGCCTCCCGAGTGCTGGGATTACAGGCATGAGCCACCATGCCTGGCACTGTGGTATGTGGTATTGATTGCTGGTGGGTGTGAGTCACCACGCCCAGCATTGATTATGGTTACTGGGGATCAAACTCAGGACCTTGCACTTGCAAGGCAGGTGCCGGAACCACTGAGCTAAATCTCCGGCCCCCTACACTGTTTTGTTTTGTTTTGTTTTGTTTTGAAACAGGGTCTTGCTATACAGTTCAGGTTGGCCTCAAACTCATGGAAATCTTCCTGCCTCAGTCTCTCAAGGGCTGGGATAACAGGTATGGTGTGTGCCACCATACCTGGCAGTTACACTTATACTATTAATAAAATTTTGATTCTTCCCAATAAATTTATTTAAATTGAGGTACCTGCAGAGGTGTCACTAACTTCTAGGAATGTACTATCTTAAAGTCTACCTTCTTATTACTAGAGGACAGTCAGAAGGAGAAAACAAAAATAAACTCTTAGCTTGCCTCATGTTTCTCCAATCTACGAGGAAACAATCCTAACAGGTAGACTACTATCTCACCACTTGGCTCTGCCAGTTATTTTTCTAGAGCTTGCCAACTAGATTAAAGAATTACATCATAGGAATGTAATGCTATATACTCCAAAGATATCTACTGGCCCTAAAGTATATTTTTCAATCCTAATTTTCAGTCTATTTACAGACATGTATGTGAAATTCTGTGAACTACTGTTACTCTTAGAATTAGGACTGAAAACAACACACACACACACACACACACACACACACACACACACACAGAAAAGGGAAAAAAAGCAGAGTTAGGACTAAGATTCTTGCTGCCCTTGAGCACTGAATGCCTGTCTGATGTGGCAGTTTTCCCTCTCTAGGTGAAGCCTGGCTTATTAACATGCCCAGTCGCATGTTAATGCCCAGTCACATGTCCTTTTCTTCCATTTTCTGACCTGTAGTAGGCAGTTTTGATCTGGTTCATGTTCATGCAGATCCTTGAACTTTTATCTCTTCCTTTTTGATCCCCTTCTTGGCAAAAGTTTTCTTTCTTTTATGTAATTGACTTCCTTACCTTGTATAAGCCCACAATTCTCTAACAGATAGACAGGCAGGCAAGCAGACAGACAGTTAATTTCTGAAAATAATTGTATCTCACTGGGTTTTGGATCCACAGCAGTAGGCACAGTGATTGGTATACTATATATATCTTCAATAAATATTTCAGAAATGAGTAAATGTGAAGTACATTATTTTAGAAGAATTTACTTCCAATTTCTATTTACTCTACACTCCTATTTTCAAACACTGGGATAATATATTTAATGGAAGAAAGTACGGAACTCCTCCATAAATATGTAAATATACTGAAAGCTCTAAAGTCAATATGGACAATTAATTATAAAACCCACATGGGTGCTTGCTTCTGCAGCACATATACTAAAACCCACATGGAAGGTGACTCCATCCTACTTTGCAAGTTTCTAATGGCCCAGTTTTAAAAGAAACCAGAACATAAGCCTAAACTGTACCTGAATTTCATCACACTTGATTAGCTTCTCCACCTCTCCTTGACTTAGAAGAATGAATTCTTCATGCTGTACCACTTCAGGAAAATGCTTCTGGCTAAAGACCTCAGCTGCCTGCATCAAGTCAACACAGTTGTGAGTTTCAGCAAAATCCCTGATGCCCAGGCAGTTAGAAGGGTCCAGCTGACTTTCTAAGAACTCACAGCAGGCTTGCTTTACACCTAGGACAAACACAGGTAGTGAACTTATTTCAGAACACTTGGGGAGGTGTAAATTTGTCTTACAGTCTTCAATCTCAACATCTTTTTACATGCATTTCTGGCTCAACATCTAGGATACAAGATTATAGTTATCCCCCCACCCCAGTACTACAGATTGAATCCAGGGGCCTTTGCACTGAGCTACACCTCCAGATCTTTTGATACATTTTTGTTTTGAGAAAGGATCTCACTAAGTCACTAAAGCTGGGGTTAACCTTGCAGCCTTAATCCTCCTGCCTCAGCCTCCTAGAGGGCTGAGATTACAGAAGTGAGCTAACACACCTGGCTACAAAATTAGAAATTTATTCTTTTTTTTTTTTTGAGACAGGGTCTCGGCTTTGTAGTTCAGGCTGGCCCTGAGCAAAGTAACTCAAGCAAGCCTGGAACTCAGCAATCCTCCTGCCTCTGCCTCCCGAGTGCTGGGATTACAAGTGTGAGCCACCACGCCCAGTACTGTGGTATGTGGTAATGATTGCTGGTGGGCATGAATCACCACACCCAATATCATATCATTGTATGTGGTTACTGGGATTGAACCAAGGACCTTGTGCTTGCTAGGCAGGTGGCGGAACCACTGAACTAAATCTCCAGCCCTAGAAATTTATTCTTAAGGAATTTGTATGTGGTTTAACCGGGGATCAGAACTCAGGACCTTGCGCTTGCGAGGCAGGCGCCGGAACCACTGAGCTAACCCTCCGTCCCCTATTCTTAAGGAATTTGAATCTTATTTTTTTCTTATGCGCACTATCACTTTGTTTTTTTGTTTTCTTAGAAAGGGATCTTGTTGGCCTTGAACTTGCGTTGCCCAGGCTGGTCTAGAATTTACAACAATCCTTCTGCCTCAACCTCCCAAGTGCTGAGATTATAGGCACGTGTCACCACACCCAGTTTGTATCCTCCCCTACAGAGAATCAAACTCAGGACTTTGCGCTTACCAGCCAGGTACACACTACTGAAATGCACCCATGGCCCCATGTATAACTTTCAATACAACTTTTATATCTAGTCAGTTGTGGTGGCTCATGCCTGTAATCCCAGCACTCCGAAGATAGAAGCAGGAGGATCACTGTGAGTTTGAGGTTAGCCTAGAACACATAGTGAGTTCAGGGCCAGCCTGAACTACAGAGCAAGACACTGTCTCAAAAAGCTAAAAAACAATTTTTATATCTGTCTCTGCTTCATT
>PVIC010015056.1:0-35707 GCA_004025085.1 Thryonomys swinderianus
GTCTCCTCATACACTCCTGGGTGTCGTTTGGACAGTGGTTTGAGGAGTGCCCCTGTTCCCCCTTAATCTTGTTATATTTTTCACAGGCTTTTCCTCCCTTTACCTGGGAGGGTGTGTGGTACAAATTACTGTGTCATTATTGTGCCAAGAACATCACTTCAGGAGATTTTTCTAGCAAACCGATAGAAAAATGTAGACAAGATTAACACAGTTTCGGAGCTGGCACTGCCTCAGGGTCTGTGTGTTCAGTCTGCGCCCCCTGAGTGGCACCAGAGCGGAACAGGGTGGAGACGCGCTGGCCTGAGAGTAGCTTTTCTTCAAATTTTGAGTGTGAAGACAGATCTGGAGCAAATATCGGTGTCTCGGTCTAAGACGCACTTTGTCTAGGAAACTTCAGCAGCTGATGAGAAAACAAAGCAGTGAGTCTTCAGAGAACAGACGCCTCGGGAGAAAGCAGTGAAAAGAAAGTGAAGAGTGACACTCTCAAAGCAGGGGATCCTCTTAAACCCGGAGCTGCACAGCCTTCTTGCAGGAGGGAGTGGAACGTGCTTGACGAATTCAGGCAAGCACAACGTGGGAAAGTGAGCCGTCACTTTTGCTCTGGAGGAATTTAAGAACCATGTTTGACACAATTTTTTTAGGATTTGACATTATACTCAAAAAAGAAATTCAGGTACCTTTTAAAATTAAAAGAATGAAGAAAGAATTGCAGGTGCCAGAATATTTACTGCACAAGAAGACTGTAGAAAGTGGGAAAGAAGAAATTTCCAGAAGGAAAGTGATCCGTGAAGAGCAAAGCCTTTCAGGAAGGAGGTTAATAAAAGGGTAAGAGAGGGCGGCAGGAAGACACGGGCAGCCACAAGATGGCCCAGACGGTGGACGTGGCCATGGCAGGCTCCTCTGTCCTTCTGACAGAACAGGAAAACAAGACGTGTGTCAGAATCCCTCCCAAGACCCAGCCACTCAGCTGCCCTCCGCGTGACATCCTCCTGCCCCCTGTGCAGCAGTTGTTACTGCAAACGTCTCCTGGTGTGGAACACAAGAGGCACCTGCTCAGCCAGGCCAAGAGGACAGCAAACCTCCTGAGTACCCCTCGAGCTCCACTCTAGAGGACAGAGTGCTCCCCACGATTCCCTGTGAATCCCACTTAGTGCTCACCCGGGAAAGGTACCAACTCAAAGCTGTATTTTTTTTTTTTTTTTGAAACAGGGTCTTGCTTTGTAGTTCAGGCTGGCCCTGAGCTCACTATGTAGCCCAGGCAAGCCTCCAACTCAGCAATCCTCCTGTCTCTGCCTCCCAAGTGCTGGGATGACAGGTGTGAGCCATCACGCCCTGCACTGTGGTATGTGGTATTGATGGCTGGTGGGTGTGAGTCACCATGCCCAGCACTGTATGTGGTTACTGGGATCGAACTCAGGACCTTGTGCTTGCGAGGCAGGCGCCGGAACCACTGAGCTAAATCTCTGGCCTGAAAGCTGTATTTTTTATCAGAAGCAAGAGGACTGCACTTGTGTGTTGTGTGTGCATGTGTGTCTATGAAGCAAATGTGTGACACTAAGCTGTAGACACACAACAATGGTAAGAATAACAATTTTCCATGAGTTTCTTCAGAAGTAGGAAAGAGCTCACAGTTCCTGTCAGTAGTAGCACTTGGAATTTTCCTTCTAAAACAGAAAAATAATTTTAGTAACTAAGGGAGGTAATTATCATGCAGCAGATCGTTCTAACACTGTGCTGAAAAACAGCCAGGAAAAGGAGATAGTGCACACACTGAGACACATTGCTGGTGACCTTGCACTGTGAGGGTGACCTTGTCGTGAGGGTGCAGGCGCCGTCTGGCCTCCAGCTCTGGATCTGAGGGGCACAGGGACAGCACGGCCTTCTCTGCAACTTTAGTACTCTCATCTGCGGGACGATTTATACTGCGCCGCCCAAGTGACCGAAGCGTGTCTGGGGGCAGGGACAGGGTCTGAGGAAGTGGGAGCAGAAGCTCTGGGTCCTGAGAAAACTTTATCTGATTTCCCAAGAAAACTTGCGTCGGGCTGCTTTTAGGGCATCGGAACTTAAGGGCCAAAGGCAGGTCGTGTAGTCAGAGACGTCTCCACCCAAGCTGACACACGTCAGGGACACTGAGTGGGGACAGGTTCATTTCAGCCCAGTCAACTTCAGGGAACTGGTTAAATAGAGTGGAGTTTGGGGAGAATTAAGGAGAGGTGTGGGAGCACGTGAGAGCCAATGGCAGCAGTGGGCGGTACCACCTGTGCAGCATCTTGTAAGGTTTTAGAGAATTCTGTACAGTGGTGCAAGTGGTTACGTTAGCAACTGCATAGGAATATTGGGAGAGTCTAATAAGCAGCATCAGTTCCTATTGCCCTCCACCTGCCTGCGCCCAACTGCGAAGGGAGCGACTTTATGGATTAAGTATCATCACCAGCGACTGGTTGGCAAGTGGAACCCGGGAAGCAGTCACGGCAGCATTTTCACACAGATTTCTGCATCCACAGCAGCTCTTCCCGTGGGACCCACTCTCAGTGCCCTCCCCTCCTGGTGGAGCGTGTGAGCAGACTTTCAGAAGTACTGAGTCTTTTGTGACCTAAGCCCGGGATTATGGGGCTTGGTGTGGCTTAGAAGTCTGAGAGGGGCTCGGGCACAGGGTCGGAGAGCTGTATACAGGAAGTGACCTTCGCCCTGGTCTTCCGATACAGCTGCTGGGGCAGTGTTCGCAGTGTTGATTCACGCAGATAAAACCAGAGCAGAGAGAGAGGCCAGTCTCAGGAAGAGTCAGTGAGACCACTTGTGCCCGTGGAGACAGCCTGGCAGTTTGTGTCAAAGGTTCCCTGTACATGACTCAGCTGAGGGCGATGCCGGAGAGATAGCCCAGTTAGATCCACGGTTCCCAGATTTCTGGGATGAAGGCGGGGTTTGTAAGGCCTTTTGCTCTAGAATTTCCCAGCTAGCAGGATGTGCCTGTTTAGACAAACGAATGATTGAATGATTAAGCATAGCAACACTATGACTCTATAATACTATATCTATTATATATGCATTTGTACTTTGGGTAAAGTTCAGTTTAATAATTGTCAAGGTGAAAGATATCATTGCATATACCTATAAGACCTAATTTCTTTCTCAATTCACATGGACCTTTGGAATTCTTCAATAATGTCAACATTCCTTGGGTTCCCTTCTCTACTCCTTAAGTCCCTGGATTTAGATTTTTAATTAAAATTTTTCTATTAAGGGATTTGTAAGAGAAACTTACAAGCTACAAGGATTATACAGTATTACAAGACATTATAGATAGTTGTTTGATAGTCCACCAATTAGCTGTGAGCAGTCAGTCTCTAACATATTAGAACGGCAGACGTGTATGGCCTCCCCCTTTTAACAGCGTGATCCCTTCCTCCCTCTCCATTGAGGGCAGAGCCCGTACACCTGGGATGAGGCCCAAGCCACCTCTGGATGTTCTTGGGTCTTGCAGCGAGGTAGACAAACAGGTGAGGAACTGCTCCCAAACTCAGCATCGCCTGAGCAATGCTGGATGTGGGACGTGCATATCAAACAGCACAAGTCCAGAATGTCCAAAATGTGTACACATGTGACCAATGACATATTTTTGAATTAGCTGTGATGCTGCTGAGAAAAATAAAATTAAGAATTCTGTGAGGCTGTGGGTGGGGCGGAGCACATTTCTCCCAAAGGTGGAGACTGATTTCCTTCAGAGACAGCCCTTGACGTTGACCTCCAACCGCACCAGGGCTCTCCAGCCCTCTCTCCCGGGTCCTCGCCACTCTGGCGCTGGCCTCGTAGGAAGTCAGCTGAGCTCTGGCTCCAGAGCCCACCCCCTGCCCCGCCCGGCCCTGCCTGCTGCCCACCTGACTCACTGTCAGGGAATGCCCTAGTGCCCTAGAGCGTGGTGAAAGGTCCCAGCGGCAATATGGCTCTTTGCATTTCTTATCAGCAGGAGAGCAGATGAAATGGAGCGAATGCATCCTGCTGTCATCAGCATCAACCTTTACGGCTTATGAGCTTGGTCATCTGGGCCGCGGCTGCACTCCCAAGACCGAGTTCCTCACCCCCAAGGTCAAGTCACTTCCTCAATGGAAAAGTGGGAGCCCCACCAGAGGGTGGGTCCTATGAGACTGTGGGAGGAGCCTGGCGAGGCCGGAGGAGAAAGACAGGTTTAGCTAAAATGCAAGAAAGACCTGTAAGAAGTTCCGAATGGATTTCTAAAGCCAGCTGCACAGAGCAGTGTAGATATGTTTCCATTCAACTTACTGAACGTTCTTGTAGTAAAGGACTGAGGCCCACTCAGGAGCACGCTGCCCCTTCCCTCTCGTCCTGCTTGGCCTCAGTTTGGGTCCTCCTTACATCTTCATCTCAGTCTAGATGACATACCTCACTTTCCTGCCTTTCAGTTATCACGACCACTGTGACTTTGTCTGAAACGTGGCCTCAGCGGAGGAATGGGGAAACTTGAAAAATTAACTTCACTGGCAGGTCCAAGAGAGCAGTGCACATTCAAACAAGTGGACTCTAAAGGGCCTGGTGGCCAGAGCAGGGCTGCGGGACTAGGCCGCGGAGGCTGGATCTCACAATGACCAAGTGTCAGCTGCATGAGCACGGAGAGACTGATGATGGGTCTGGCCACGTATTCTGTCAACAGTGGAGGGTGATTAGACCTTCAGTTTCCCTGGTTTCTAATGAGAATTAAGTCAAGTAATAGAGATAAAGGATAACAAAAAAGCACAAGCAAAAAGAGTTAGGACTGGTACATCCATGTGTGGTTGAAGGTACTCCGGCAGCCTCAGGAAACGTGACTATCGCAGAGGGGTTGTTGGCCCGGGGTGCTGGCCAACATGTGCACTGCAATTGGTCCCCAGAGTCAATCCTGCAGCTGCTGTAGAGAGCTGGTGCCACGTTTGAAGTCCCTCTTGGACCTATGCACTTTGGTGGTCACAAAATAGATGAACTTACAGACTAACTTTCAAATTACAGACCATGATTTGTGAGTCAGTTTCCAGCAGGAAAACTAGACAGTTTAGATCAGTTAGGAGAGAGTGTGAACAGGGGAAGTCCACACTGTCCAATCCAGTTTTTTCTGCAGATGGAGTCATTGAGGTTGGAGCAAGGTGTCTTGGGTCTCTGCCCTACAAAGTTCTTAGCTATAGATGCCAGGTGAGCAAATTTGGCAGGGAGCTGTGGGTGTCACTGTGTGTGTGACCAAGCTGAGACCACGTGCATGAGTGTTTAGATACTTTCAACACAGTATGGAGACATCTGGCTCTGCACATGTGGCGTGTCACTATTCACCCACATTAGCACCATCTCAGGGTTCAGCACCCTGATGGCTTATGTATGATAATTCAGGGCTCCAAAGACATCAGGTGTCCTCCAGTGCCTTGTCCTCTTCTGTGCTTAACACCTATGAACACACTGTGCAATGTGTGGGTTGCTATTTCTATATCCAAAGCACTAACATGAAAAATGTCAATGTGTAGGCTACCTACTGGCCAGAGCACCAGGGTTGGGAAAGTTTGTAAGGTGGGTTCCTGCCTTGATGAAAGCCCTTGGGGTAGATTTGAGAGTCAAAGAGTCCAGGATTAGACTGCCTAACTTAACACCTATCCAAACAGTCTCTCCACAGTTTACCATGGAATAGACTCCCTAGAAAAATTTGCTAAACTAATAACTGCCTTATATTTTCATGCACAACCAAATTCTACTGAGTGGTCTTTTAAGAACCATTGGTAACTTTCACTGTGGTTACACATCAGATACGTACTTTACCTTTTTTCCTAACAGTGCTGAGGTAGAACAAGTTATTATCCCTTTTCTGCAGATGGAGAACTAAAGCCTCAGAATGGAGCTCCTTTAATACCTCAGTGAGCCCATACAGAACAGACTCTGGAGCTGAGATTTTCTGAATCCTGAGTTGTTTTGGACAATGAGAAGTCCACACAGTACCACCCCAGCCAGGTAGCAGCAGGCAGTGTGTCCACTCAGCGGGACCAGCGTCATCTCGTGACTTCCTGTGTGTAAACCACAAATAGCTTCCTTCAAACATTTAGTGCAGCGTCTGTATTACTTAAGTAAACATTTCTGAAGAGCCAGCACCTTGCATTAGATCATTATTTGTCTAATTTTAAAACACATCTATGTTATTACAGCCATTATCATCAGTCTGGAAAAATTTCCTGGAAAAATGTGTAATAGTGAAGTTTATGTCCGAGAAGAGTAGCCAATGTTTCTATTCAGAGCTTTGAAAAGTCGCCTTGTCAATCATGAGGTATTTAGAAACATGCCTGCACTGGCTTCAGAGAGTTAATGTGGAAAGGGCTACAGACCCTAAGACTCAGAAGGACGCTGGCAGATGGGGGTCAGCCTGCGGGCCCTTCCTGTGCCCTCCCCAGTTAGATGTCAAGAGATGAAGGGCCTGGTGGCTCCTCAGCAAGTGAAATTTGGGGACCAGCTCTCCAGAGCAAAGTCAGTGGTTACAACTTGCCTTCATCTTTTGGCCAGTGAGTGGCACACAGCTGTGTGGACAGGTTTCTGAGTCTCAGCACCTGTGCATGCACATATGCACACATGTGTGTGTTTGTGTGTGTGTGTACATGCAAAAGACAGAAACAGGAGTAGAAGAAAAGAGTCTCTGCAATCATGAATCATTATTTGCCAGCTTATGACTGAAATTACAACTTTATTATTTTTCAGGAAAATTGGTGATATTATGCACAAAAAGTTGTACTATAACAGTATTTGTACATGTAGAAAATTTGTTCTCTGTACAATTTAGTGTGAATTGAAATAGAAATTGAAATTTAATAAAACAATAGAAAATAGCAGAAAATACTTTTTTTCAAAAATGTCTATGTAATTTGGAATTACCCCAAGCACTTTAATTTTCAGACTTTTGGTCATTTTCAAAAGCAGTGAAACAAGTCCTGTTCTGCCAACCTAAAAATGTAATGAACTTGTGTTGAAATTAATGGATCAGATCATCTTGTTTTCATTTATGACACCAGAAAAGGAAATACTAAATATATTTTATTTCAAAATGTATTCCAACATCAAACATATTTGAATTTTCAAATTATCTGTGTGTAATAGACATATATACATATATATGTATGTATATGTGTGTATATATACTCAAAAATAGGGGTCTATATCCTTAGTCATTATGTCATTACATAAAACATGCTTTTCTGTTTTCCAATGACTTCACTTACACTCTTTCCACAGACACCAATCTTCGCTTAGACACATCATTTACTGGACACAGAAAATAATCTCAGTGCTTTTCACTACTTTCTGGCTTCTCAGAGTCTGCGTTAGTTTCGAATTTGCTTTACTCTGGGTGAGCATCTCAAGTGTTCTCTTTTCTGGAGCATTCCACTTTTAATTTTTTTAAATTGAATCTTTATTGGTACATTTTATATACCTCTCACAATCACAAGTAACATTGGGGAATTTGTACCAATATATGACACAAGTTAAGTCTCATTTTTACCCATAGCCCTACCCACTGACACTTCCCCACCCCCTATATACATGCTCTTTTATTTTTTTCTGAATCATATTTATTCCTTCCCCTTATTACAGTCCCACATCACATTTCCTTTGGAAATTTCCCATTCTACAAAAACTGTCATACTTTCTAGAGCTCATTTGCATCTACAGGTGCTCATATCAAAGAGGAGATCCGGTATTTGTATCTGTAATCTATTTATTTCACATATTAGTGTGTCCTCCAGGTGTATCCATTTGCTCATAACTGAATGAATCTTGTCATTCTTTATGGCAGAGTAATACTTCATTTTATAAAAAACCACATCTTCTTTATCCACTCTCCAGTTGATGGGCATTTGGATTGTTTCCAAGATTGAGCTATCACAAACTGAGCTGCCATGAACAAGGGTGTGCATCTCTCTTTCCAATGTGATTTTAAAAATTCCTTTGGGTATATTCTTAGCAGGGGGATAGCAGGGTCAAATGGGACCCTTAATCTTAGTTTTCTGAGAAATCTCCACACAGATCTCCACAATGGTTGTAGAAGTCTGCAATCCCACCAACAGTGGAGAAGGATTCCTTTCTCCCCACAGCCTCGCCAGCACTTATTGTTGGTTGATTTTGTAATAGCGGCCACTCTTTGTGGTGTGAGATGAAATCTCACTGGTTTTTTTCATTTGCATCTCTTGAATGACCAGTGATGTTGAACATTTTTTCATATGCTTCTTACCTGCTTTGACTTCTTCAATAGATGTGGAAAAAGTATTTGACAAAATCCAACACCCATTTATAATCAAAACCCTACAGAGAATTGGAATTGATGGACTTTATCTCAATTTAATACAAGCTATTTATGAGAAACCAAGAGCCAGCATCATACTTAATGGGCAAAAACTAAAACCTTTTACACTAAGGTCAGGAACGAGACAAGGATGCCCGCTGTCACCACTCTTGTTCAATATAGTGCTGGAAACAGCCATAGCAATCAGTCAGGACAAAGATATAAAAGGAATAAAGATAGGAAAGGAAGAAGGTAAACTGTCATTATTTGCTGATATGATACTCTATCTAGAGGATCCTAAAGACTCGACCAAAAGACTCCACTTGTAATTTTATAATTTGGGTTCTATAGGGACCTTGATTAAAGCTAGAACAGTTAATACAATGTAAATGTACATTTAAAAAATCCCATTTTTCTTTTACTTAAAGTAATAATTAGTCATAATTTATCAGATGCCAGATGCTCTGCTCAAAAGTTTCAGACAGTTTTCATTAGAACCTAATGAAATCCTTAGATGTTAGGCCTTATTATCTTTGTTTTTACTGTGGACCTAACTCAAGCACGAGAAATTTATTGAATAAATCCAGGCAGGATAAGAGGTGATAAGTTACTGAATGGAAACTCAGAAACCTGATTCCATATTGTTTATACTGTCAATAGAAAAAACTATATTTATTCTAACAATTTTAATGTATAAGGAAGATGCTGTGAGCTGCAGAGTCTGGTAGCCAGAACGTCCCTGCCCCTCTTCTGAAGCTCCTTTTCAGTGTGCTGCCGCTGTTGAGTGACACGGATCTATTTGGTTACTGCGTCTCTTTATTTGTAATGATTTTTTTCTTAATTTTAAAGCCAAAATGTATTTACTTAAATATCCTTTCAGTGCTTTTAAGCATTGAGATGCATTTCTCTTTCCTCTTAGAAATAGTGAAATCTAATGTGATAACTCAGCTGTCCTAAGGGTATTTCTCATGTTGTTTGTTAAATATGGATTCAAGTTGTCCTTGAGAATTACTCAAAATTTCACCTGACTTAAACCATGGAAACTTCCCTTTTATGGTGGGTAAATAAAGATATATGAACAATCATTTTTCCAGACTAGAATGTCAGGAAAACAAGTATGCTTAATAACCTCTGCCTAGGGAATGGAGGTGTATACTTCATTAGTGAATCAGACAATATGAATTATATGAATCAGATTATACAATATGTCAGAGTAAGGTTCAGAGACATTCTTCCCAACTGTTGGAGAAACCAGAGAGAGAGAAAACTGAGGCTATAACTTCCCTGGTGGGAAGATCTGCTAAACAGAAAGATATTAAGGCAAAAATTTTTCCCAGCCAAATGGAAAGATTTTAAGGTAAAGCTGCTTTTAACAAATGTTGAAGGCAAATATTGACTTGTTATCTCATACTGGCAAGCTATTATTATGGCAGATGTGAACATATTTATGTTTTTCCATGGCATCTGTATTAATTGGCTTCTTTGATCATGAAGTCATACTCTCTATGTGACCGAATTAGCAAGCGGTGATAAGCTCAGGGCGGCCCCAGTCTGTTTGCCATTGGCTTGGCATGTCTCTTCAGAGGGATCTTGGCACAAGTTAATGCTAATGTTTCTCTCCAATTAAAGTAGAATCATTAAGTGTCCTGGGTCTTGTATCTCCTTTTATCCCTCTATCTGATTTTCTCAATATTACTCAGATTTCCAATCACCTTTTGCCAAGAAGTGTATTCTCAGTGATACTTCTTTTTTTCTGGAATTCTTCAGGCACCTTATGCTTTCTGCCAGGCTCTCCCTATGCCTCAGTGCAGACGACTTGGCAAAGTTAATGAGCTCCTCCAAGTACACAGGTGCTGAAGTGTGGATGAAGCCCAAAACAATAGGCTTTAGCAAGGATTCATTAAAATGTGGCTTTCAAGTGAGCGCACTGAGCTTCCCTTCACCCAGACGAAGGTGTCTTCATTCAGGAAAGTTGATTGGGCCTCGTTGGACATTGACTCCCTCTCCTCAAGATGGGTGCCGGGTACACCCTGGGTACCTAGTGATTCCCCTGTAGAATACATAGAAATTTCTCTTCTAACGCTTCTCTAAACCTAAATATTCTATTTTTCAAAACCATCTGGGTTTTTAAAAAAATCAACCTTGTGTCTCAAAGTGGAAAAACAGTCTTTACATAGAACAACTGTTAAGGCAGAAAGGGGTGGAAACGTACGATCCCATGCACTTGCTCCTCTTTAGTATTTGAAGTCCAGGCATCTTCGTTGGCTGCTTCCTCTCCACCGCTAACCTTCTGAGCTATTCCAGACATCATCTACAGATCCCTGGGGGGCCAGTTGCCTGGTTTATCTTCACTTTCTAGAACATCATGTTCACTTTATGTTCCTCTGCTTCCAGCTTTTCTAAATTCTTCCGGATCTCTTCCACCATCCTCACTTCTGCAGGGTTTAGCTGATCCGTGGTTTTGAAGCAGTACTTTTTTTTTTCCTTTCTTCCATTTTGTTTTTGGAAAGTGGTTGCTTACCAGTTTAGGCTTCCCTGGAATTATCAGTCTACACGGACCCCTCAAATATAAACAGGTGATCTTGTTAGAATACCACAGTTACTAATGTCTTGGAAAAAAGATCCTTCAACTGCATTGTCCTCTTTATACCACGAGGCTATTTCCGCTTCCAGTTTCCCTCTAGAGAGCAGTTTGGCAAGGCTCCACTGGACCATCTCTTTCCTGTCAACTGCCCTGTCGCGACCTCTGCCCCACTTTCCGGTGTGGCCCTTTCCAGTGTGGCCCTTTCCGGTGTGGCCCTTTCCGGTGTGGCCCTTCAGTGCCCAAGCAGTTCCCGCGTGTCATCGCTCCCCTCTGTTCCTCCAGCCAGAGACACATTTCTGTGTTTGAATAAGCTGCACTAGATTCCATGAGAGCCACCCAAGCCCATGTGCATGGATACGAGAGGGGCTTGTCTCACGGCTCAAACCAAGTAGCCACAGTGCCATTTTGGAAGGACTTTCTTTGATCTACTTCTTGTTAACACATGTGTCTTTGTATGATTTTTACCATTTCAACACATCCCTTACTTTTCTGACAACTTTCAGGGGAGAGCACTTTCAGGAAGTGACATTTTCGTAGTGTTGGTTTGAAAAGAAAAATGATTGCGTGTGCAATGGGATAGCTGATTTATCCCCTACTTCCATGAATTTGGCTAAAAACCCAAGTGGAAAATAAACCCTTGTCTAAGCCTATGGAGTCACTGCCTTGGGACCAGCTGCCTCCTTTCAAGGCTTAAAGAGAAGCTACAAAGTTCACCTTTCCACTTCACAGTTGTCCTGGGATCATTACCCCGGTTATCTTAAAAAAAATGTCTCCCTTCCGGTGCTAAGTGGAACGATGGGAAAGGAAGTATGCCCGGGGGAGTGCCGTGTTCACTGAGACCACCTCTCTCCCTGTCGCCGGTGGAAGAGGGAGACGGAATCTCCTGCCCAAGTAGGGTGATGAAGAATGTGACTCAGCAGGGCCGTGCGGGAAGCCAGGAGGGCCCTCCATCCCCTAAAGCGGAATAGAGCCTGTCTGTCTGTCGAGCTCTAAGCCTGCTGGACAGATGGATAATGCTGCAGAGAGTTCAGAAAGACCAGCAAACTGATGAGACCAAGACAGGAGTCAGGAAAGCCACTGGACACGCTAAACCTGCTCTGCTCACTCTCAAGTGGACACAGTGGGAAAGGAACGGGCTCGATCGCAAAGCAGATCCCTGCGGAAAGTCAGCCAGGACCGCGGAGTGGCTCATGTGTGGCAGAAAGGAGGTGAAACAGCATGACAGCCCGACTTCCCACACTGAGAAAATGTGTCTTTTAGAGGCTCCTGCACAGAAATACAATCAGAGCTCCAGGAGAGAGGCTGCGTTACTGACCATGACTACGAGGGAGCTAGAAAGACAGAGGATCACATCTTTGTCCACAAAATAAAAGGCAGAGTTTAGAAATACATTAACCACATGTGCCGGTTTCCTCCTGTCCTGCACTAGAAGGTGTTCAAGATGGGAGACAGAAGTCAGCTTTCCCATATAACTTTGCAGGCTCTTTAGATTCTTTTCTTCCCTGTTTGAGAGGAAAAAGGCTTTAATCAAATAAAAGAATGAGAAGAGCCTAGGGTTAAACACTAAAGCCAAAGTGTTCACATCACTAGACCAGCTAAAAGTGTTCACTTTCACCTTTCTCCGTGAAGCACAAGCCTCTCCCTGGGTTGACAGGCTCACAGTGGCTTAGAAAGGACCATTCGTCAGAACAGGGAAACCATGACTTCGTGCCGATGTACTGAGACTTCTTACGCATGCAATTCTTTTTTTTGAGACAGGGTCTGGCTCTGTAGTTCAGGCTGGCCCTGAGCTCACTATGTAGCCCAGGCAAGCCTCCAACTCAGCAATCCTCCTGTCTCTGCCTCCCGAGTGCTGGGATGATAGGCATGAGCCACCACACCCAGCATTTGTGGGGTGAGGTATTGATTGCTGGTGGGTGTGAGTCACCACACCCAATATCATATCATTGTATGTGGTTACCGGGATCGAACCAGGGACCTTGCGCTTGCTAGGCAGGAGGCGGAACCACTGAGCTAAATCTCCAGCCCATTATGCATGCAATTCTGTTACATTTTGCAGAGCGGAGTGTAGTGGGTGGTACATGTCCCACTCTGAAAAGGAAGCTCCAACTGGCTGTGTGTCATGTGTCCTTCATGAGATGTGGCTCTCTGTTGTCACACTGTCATTTAAGATCTGTTCAGAATGACTCCATTTTTGCAAAAATACAAGTGACAAGGTCAGGGATCCTAATACCACCCACCAGGGGCTGAGATCTTGAGAGAATAAAAACAGAGCTGATGACACCAGCTCATGGATCCAATGAGGAGGGAAGGCAGTAGAGGCAGGCTGGTCACAGGGGTGAAGACAGTGTCCCTGCGGTCAGGATTCGGGAGGCAGGACTCTTTTTCTCACTCAATAACTTTGTGCAGGCCACATAGGGAACTTAATTTAATTAGCATTTACTATTTTAGGAGAGTCTCTCTGAGTATTTACATATTCCTCCTATGTGAATGTTAGTCTCAGGTTAGCTGTACATTGCCAAGACACAGATGTCATAGTCAATAAAAACCATAAAACAGGCAGTGAAGGTGATGAATAAATATTGGTACTACACAGAAACTATGGATTGGTGCTAAAATTATCATAGTTTAAACTCCATTGCTTTTAGAAATTGATAATATACCTGAAATTCTCTCCAGATGTCGTAGTTGGTAACTGACTTCCCATTAGGAACTATGTATCTATTTTTAAATTTTATGTTCATCAGTACATGTGTGCAGCACATAATATTTACATTACTTGTGTGGAATTGATTCATATACATAACACATCTTAATTCTGTTTTTCCACTTTCTCTCCTCCCCTCTCTACACCCTCCCCATTTCTTAATTAATCCCTTTCCAATTTGAGAAAGATATATCTCCCTAATTCCTATTATCTGTTACCTTGCTCTTTATTTATGGTTTGGGTTCCTCATATAAGAGAAACCATGTAACATTTATGTTTCTATGTCTAATTTATGTCCCTTAACATTATGGTGTGGAGGTGCACCTATTTTCCTACAAGGGAGTCTATGCCCCTATATGGCAGAATAATAAATACTCTGTTGTGCAGAAATACCACATTTTCTGTGTCCAGTCAGCTGTTGATGGACATACAGGCCGCTTCCAAGATTTGCTATTAGGAGTTGTGCTGCTCTAAACATGGGCATGAACCTATCATTGTGCCTTTGTTCTTTGGGAAGATGTCTAGAAGGACAAGAACTAGATCCCATGGAATTTCTAGAGGAATCTCCATACTGATTTCCATACTGGTCACACTAGTTTGCCAACAAGATAGAAGGATCCTTTTCTCCACAGCCTCGCCACCCTCTGTTATTGGATATCTTGATGATGACCATTCTTTCTGGTAAGATGGATCTCAGTGTTGTTTTAATTTGTAATTCTCTAACGACCAGGCCAACTATATAAATTTAATAAACAAAGAAATAGTAAACAATAGAGGTATATTGGATATTCATTTGTCTAACTAGATGCATTTCCAAAATCTTTTTCAAATTCTATCTTAAAATGTACATGATTCTCTAAGGAAAAAAAAAAAAACATCACTTATCATAAAATCAAACCAAACTCACAAAAGTCTAGTTTTTATTTTCTATGCTTTACAATGCCTAATGCATATGAGATATTTAATGGATTTGAACAAAAATGATTTTTAAGAGTTTACATCTTATAGATTAGGAACCAAATGCTGTAATTTTCATGGAGAATCTCTCCACTTCTTGCTGTCTCTCAGGGAGATGAGGGAGCAGGGTCATTCTAATTCTCCTGTCCCTTCCCGCCGCATCTCAGCCGCACGCCCGCCATCTGACGGGAGTGGATTAGCCCCTGTTCTCCGAGGCCTGAATGGAAGGTCATGTTGACCTGCTGCACATTTTTACTTAAGAACTGCTTTTAACAATAAGACACCAGTGTACTTGTTTCTGGACCGACTTGAGTTTTTGGCACAATATGAAAAGCATTTGGAAAGTGTAAGTAAAAGCCTTCTGTTTCATAAGAAATAATGGCCCCATTTGCCATGGAAACCAGAGGACTTTATGAAAATGCACTCAACTGTTTTCTGTAGTGAGTCGAAAATTACTCTAAAAATAAGTTGTATTCCTGGCATCTGCTAGCCGGTGCACAAAGATTGCTTCTGATAAGGTTTTCCTCTTAGAAAAAAATGCCACTTGACTACCTCATTTCTCCTGTGGTGTAGAAGGTCCAGGGAAATGTACACACAGTAGGGTCTCAATGATAAGGTTTCAAAGAAATGAAAATTAATGGCTTTTCAAGGCAGCAGATAATTTTAAGATGGCCCTGAAAACAATGCAATGAACAAGAGCAAATATGGGTGTTTTCTTTGAATTAAAAGGAATCTCACTTAAAGTCTTTCCCCTTTCTATAGATGTTTATGTCATGATGAAACAATAATCTACTAAATGATTATAAACATGTTACCAATTATAAGGTTAAAGAGCCGTAGTCCTAACCCCAAGACCCTTGCTCCAGATCTCAACTGCTCCTGTCACTCACGTGGGCAGACGAGTGGCCAGGGCGCGAAGCAAACCGCCCTCCCAGCTTTGCAAACCTAACATGCTGCAGAGGGGCAGAGCTTCATCACAGGCGGAAGAGTCCGCCTGCTGGAGGCAAAGTGCTATTTGTCACCTGGCAGGCCTCGCTGACAGGCTAAAGCGGTGAAATGTGAGCAAATGCCACCCCACAGTGGGTGCGATGGCGGTGAGACCAAGTCCAGACCTGCAGGATGCACCTCCAGGTGCG
The DNA here is from genome assembly GCA_004025085.1 of Thryonomys swinderianus. Taxonomy (NCBI): domain Eukaryota; kingdom Metazoa; phylum Chordata; class Mammalia; order Rodentia; family Thryonomyidae; genus Thryonomys; species Thryonomys swinderianus. The sequence continues at coordinate 15,678 of PVIC010015056.1, forward strand.
TCAGTCCTCACTCGCCCGAGGACATAAGTACCAGCCGGGCCAGACAGACCCGACGACTGGGAAACAGAAATGCCCCCTTACTCCTCTGCCACTCAGGAAGTCCTCATCCAGGGCTCTGTGCGCTAGGCAGGACGCGAGCCTTGGGGAATAAAGCAATGACAGATCCTAACCCTCGAATTATTTATTGCTCTGTGGAGACAGAAGTGCCTCAGAACTGCTCAGACCTCATTACACGGAGGAGGGAGAATCGCTTCCCTAAATGCCACTTGGAGACGTGACGATGCGCTGGGGGAGGACGTGCTCACGGAGACTTGGCTCTTCAGCTCTCTCACCCGTGACTCGAGGGCTCCAATGTGCAATCTTTTGTCCGTTCCAGGAGACGCGGGAGACCCGCGCAGGGCCTCTTTGACAGAGCTCCAGGCTGCACCTTGAACAGAGACTCCGCACAAGATCGGCTCTCGCAGTTACTCCCTCCGTAGGCGCGTGATTGTATCTGGAAACCAAGCCGTGGCTTTGTTTGCTGCATGGCTGACTACCGTTTTATTGGAAGGATTCCAAAGGGGCTCCACGTTACAATTTCATTGGGAATGAATATCGGTGAAATAGCATAGTGCATTTGGATTTAAATAAATACATCTGCATAAATATGTAAAGCAAAAGCATGGTTTGGCTGCACTGTTGACCAAAGAACAAATACATCTTCGCTATTAATTCCAGCTGAGTGGTGTAGCATGAAACTGGGGCAGAAATTTTACAGAGGGATTCTTGCGTTAGCTGATAACTGGACCAGTGGACCTTCCACGCCTGAAACCCTGTTCTGTGAGCACCGCGACAGCGCACAGGGCCTCCTTCGCGTCTGTCACCTGGTGACAGGTGGCTTCTAAAACACGTTCAGCGGGTGAACCAATAGACACAGTACGATTTGGAGTTGTCTGCACTTTTCCCCTGACCCTCTCCACACACCCCTTCTTCTCTGAACTGCACTCCTCCCCTGCCTCTCAGGGCTCCTTCTCATTTCCGCCTTTGTAAAACACAGTCACCAGATTGAAAATCAACCCACAGGACGAGCAGGGACTGTATGATCAGGAAGGAAGTTTTCGTCAGTCATGAGTCAAACCTTTGCCCTCTCCCTGTGCGTTATTTACCTAAAAACTATCCAGTGCCTATCAGCTCACCAGTAACCTCACCTGTCTGCGGGTGAGCAGGCGGCTGGGACAGGGCTCTCGCTCACTAGGGTCCACACCCATGTTACCTGCGTTTCTCCTGGAGGCCTAAGGCTGTTCGCAGATACAGGCTGAATGTCTGTGTTGTACTTGTACCGTCCAGGGCAGCTGGTGGGTGCATTTGCTGTCTGGCCCTCCTGACATTCGGTCACTCGCTTTTGTCTTGTTGCTGTCTCAAACCCTTTCTCAGTCAGCCAGGCCGTTGAGGGCGATGCACAGGACCTAGGCTTGGATGGCCTTCATCCCCGGCTGTCTTTCTTAAGTCCTTGGGATGGATCATCACGCACTGGCCACTGTCGTCATCTGTGCCTGCCTGGACCTGGCCTGGAAGCAAAGCTCTTCTCTTTTGAGAGAGTTATTTTAAAATACAGAAACTGCAGTTTACTTGTCAAAGGGGTTTCCAATTCTGTTCTCTCTGTGTCTGCCTATCACAGCCTGGAAGCGATGTTTGAGGCACAAATGAGTGATCCTGGGTTCTGACATAGGACTCACCCCATGGCCCATCTTAACGCGATGGTCTCGAATCGATCTGGGTATCAGTGCTGCGAGGCTGAACAGTGCACTTCTACCAAAGGGTTCTGTCTTTCCTGTGATTTCCATGATTTACTGTGAATTTCTTTTTTAAAAAAAATCCAGTATTTTTAGGTATGCATTATTCTGGAAACAAAAATCCTACCTTTTTGTCACTTCAGAGACACTGTAAATAGTATTATTTACAACATTACACAGTTTAACAATAATTTCAGGCCTTCTAAACTTCCTAACTGTATCAAACCCATGTGTGTGTAATGCTCTGGTGAGGGAGATTGCGAGTACCCTTTGCACAGCTCTGCCAGGGATCGCAGGTGTTTGAAAAGAGCATAGGCAGACAGCAGGACTGAGCCACGGAAGAGGCTGAAGTCTGTACCCTCCGCTGTTGCTGATGACTGGCTCTTCCCTCAGTTTGCTGGGATGACGAACTTGGATACAGGCTATCCTCGCACACCGGTGCACGGGCCTACTTCCCAAACAAACCACTGTTTCCTCTGTCCAGTCTTCTCAGGCATGCATGCTATGTTAATAAAGGAAATGCAGCAAAATCGATTTGAACTATGAATTGATCTTTGCAGCTGGATCATGCATCCTGGCACTTATTTAAATAAGTATGACCAGCATCATTGATTAGAGAACTTTCACATTTGTAATTCTGGAGAAGGAGGAGGACTCTTTTAGGAGTTAAAGCAGATGCTGCCGTTTTGTTGGGCAGCTGCTGAACTGAAGTTTTTAGTGAACATAGAGGGATAGGATAGAAGGGTCTGAACCACAGTGGACAGTAGTTCTGCAATTGCAGAAATTATTGAAAATGTTCTAACTGATCCTTCCTTGCTGAAAATCACATTGTCTATCAATCTTTTGAAAGATACCGCAAACAGAAAAAAATTCCAGACTCAAAGGACATGTCTTTATAGGAAACAAAAACAAATGTGAACTGTACGTTCACACACTCAGGCAGTAGCTTGCTGGGCACATATTAGAGACACATTAGAGACAAAACAAAGAGCTTGGTGCTGAGCTTCCTTTAAGGACTTGAGACCCTGGGTGAGATGAGGGAGCAGCTCTGTGACTCAGGGCAAGTGTTGGAGTCCTCTGGGCTTCGTCTTCTTGTCCTACAGTGAAGCAAACTGTGCGCCTGACCCAGAAGGTCTCGGGGACGATTTAATGAGTTAATATGGGCCAAGTCCTGAAGCATGGAACCTCGCAAGCATTAGACATCCGGCTCTACTGCCGAGATTAATCTTCTATGAAGTATGGTTAGTTCAAATGAGCAGTATGGACAACAGTGTTTGAATGTGAGGAAATAATAGCACTGGCCCTAAATATTGTGATATTGAGTAAGATATCAATTCTGAGTAAGTGATTGGGCCTAGGGATCAACAATTGTAAAAAAAAATTAAAAATTTGTTGTTTTTTATTTGTTTTGTAGACTTGGTTCTTGGTACATTCTTGTTTCCATGGAAAAGGTTAATTTATTTTCTGAGAGTACGTATTTCAATGGCAGCATAAATGTAAAGGATTTTTTATTTCTCAAAAATAGGCCAGAAGATGCTATGGTTTGCTTTCTTTGCTGTTTTTCTCTATGTCATCATTACTGTTGTTTGTTTGTTTTATTGTATCACTTGGGTCTGATTCTTCAATACGGCCTGGTGTTTTATGAGGCCATCATTATTTATTAAGACATTTTTTTGTCCATTGTGACTTACTACAAAGTGAAGATTTCATAGGAAACTTGGTGAATAGTTTTTTAAATAATCATTGCTAATTTATCCTCAACTCTAAGTCAACTCTTCAGAGAACATGGAGGTGATCCCTTCCTTCTGACTTGAAGAAGATCTTTATAGAGTGCTGCTTTACCAGTTTTAATTATGCTTATACTTATGAATTCTCGACGGAGTTCAGCACCCCATTTTAGATAAGAGATATTATAAATATGGGTTTGTCTTTTCCTAGATAAGTGGAAGAAAAGATCTGTGGAAATGTCAGTGCAGTTGAAAAACTAAAAGTATATAATCTACAAAATGCAAAATATGCAGTAACTACAACATCTCTTCTCCACAGCAGCAAAGCCAAGCTATGCTCATTTAGAAAGACATCAGTGAAGATCTGACAAAACTTCCTGGACACTAAGCTTCAGGCAGAACAATGAAACGACAGCACAGAGGAAAAGATCCACAAGCTCATAGCAACCACTGTAGCTTGATGAAATTCTATGACCCCTGAGGGCACCGGAGCCACAAGAGGAGAGGAAGGAAAGACCCAGTTAGAACCTCAGAGCTGTGCACATCACAGTATTACAGGTATGTGCTGCCAAGATGCTTCTTTCAAAAGTCTTTTTTAAAAATCAAGCTTAACCCAGTACAATTTCCTTTCCTTTTGTCCACTATTAGCTGTGGAAGTTGCATAGCTCTATGGCATTCGAAGAAGTATTTCTTTTGCATGAACAAAATCAGGATATGATCCCCGGTAGTTCTTTCCTTAGTGGAACATTTTTCTAAAGGTGTCTTGGGGGTGACAACCTCCTATTTTCTGACTCTAGGTCATGGAGACCACAAATCTAGATGTGTAAGGGGAATTTGGACTTATTCAGTCTAAGCCGTTTTACACATTGGAAGGTAGATGGTTTCAGCACAGAAAAGTACACAGTTTATGCCACAGCCCAAGAGGTACTAAGGTTTGGTGAGTTTGAGGGTGGCGAGGTGATTAACTCAGAGTGAAAACCCTGGAAGGCTGAGGGTCGAATGCCAAACAGCAGAAAAATGGTGAACTCTGTCAGCTCCAAACATCTTGTAAACCATCTGTACCAGGAGTAGCAGGTAGGCAACTGGTTATGAGGAAAACTCTTTCAAACTTTTCTAAAGGCAGATAACGTCCATGTTAGAGAGCAAATAATTTGAGAGAAATATTTTCTGTCTTAAATAGGAAAATAATTTAGCTGTTGAACTTCTTCACCCTCATTTTAATTTAAACTATATGAACCCTAAATTTTTCCAATTAAAGCCTGTTATTAACTACGAAACCTCAACTTGGCATAAAAATATCTGGCATTAAATGATATTAAATATTTTTACCCAGTCATAAATTATCAAATTACTTCATGAGCTGTTTGTTACCCAGAACAAGATGAGCTAAGGCAGCAGATTAAGTGATCTGTGTGATTTGGGGTAAGTGCTTACATCACGCAATTGCAGAGGGCAATCTGTGCCATTCGTTTCTTAATTGGAAAGAAAGTAAAATGTTCCTGCAGTTTCCACACACACACGGAGGGTCTCGGAGTCTCTGCATGAGCAGAAGAGGAGGCACGAGGAGTCCCTGAGGCCTGGGGCTGCAGGCGGTTGCATGGGGCTGGAGTCGCGTGGACTGAAACAGATCGAAGGGCCACCTTCCTCCCTTCTAGGCCATCGGCATCGCCGTAAGTGTCATCCTGCAGACACTTAGCCGAGCACTCTTGTTTTGTGCTATTTGCTGAATACCTCCAGTGACAAAATCCTGTGCGGAACATGGCACTGACTCAACCATCGCACGTACGCGGATGGCACGTAGTCGAGATAAGGCCCTAAAGCAGTATTCCATGCGCTCCGTGGTCAGCCCTGATAGGAGCTGTCCCCTGGGAAAGGCAGGGCTCACTTGCTGCCTCCTCTTCCCACGGCCACGCAGGCTGAGCTGGGACCTGGGGCATTTCCTGCCGAGAGGGGAGGAGGCCTCCTGGCCTGGGCCTGTGCCGATGACTGTCTTCATCCTGTGCTCGGTAGCTCCACATTGCTTCCCCTTGTTGAGTTTATTAGTGCTTTTCAGATATCCATTATGATCACATTCATCACTGAGAATTTGTACCTATGTGTGATATATCTTGATTCTCGTTTTTCCCTATTCTTCAGCCCTCCCTATCACCTCCCCTCCCCCATATACCTAAGCTTTGTTTCTATATTTTTTTATTCTTACGAGCAGATTATTCCTTCTTTGATTTCTCCTGCCCTACCATTTCCCCTATCCCTTTGAACATTTTTTCCTATTTCACAATACCTATTTACATTCTGGACCTCATTTCTTCTCTCATAATACAGAAACAATACAGTATTTACACGTCTTTGTTTTATTTTTCCACTTAGCAGTATGGCCTCAAGGTGCATCAATTTAAGTATAAATTTAACTTATCATATTTTATGGCCTAGTAATGTTCCGTTTTATTACCAAAAAACATATTTTTAAAGCTATTCTCCAGCTGATGGGCATTTAGGCTGTCTCCAAGATTTAGCTGTTATAAACTGAGCTGCTATGAACATGGGTGCACATATGTCACTGTGGTAGCATGCTTTTAATTCTTTCATATGTACACATAACAAAGAAAGAATTAGTAGCATCAAATGGCACCTCTAATAGTAGTTTTTTTTTTTTTTTTTGAGATAGGGTCTCACTTTGTAGTTCAGTCTTGCTCTGAGCTCATTATGTAGCTCAGGCAAGCCTCGAACTCAGCAGTTTTGAACAATATTCATGCAGATCTCCACAGCAGTTGCAACTGTCTACACTCACATTGGCAGTGAAGAAGGGTTCCTTTCTCTCCATAGCCTTGCCAGCATTTATTGCTGGCTGATTTCATTCTTTCTGGAGTGAGATGAAATCTCAGTGTTATTGTCATCTGCAAGTCTTGAATGTAGGATTTTTTCATATGTTTCTTTTCTGTCTTTACTTCTTTATCTGAAAAATGTCTGTTTCAGATGTGCATTTTTTAACTGGGTTTTTACATTTCAGAGTCACTCTTTTTATTTTTTCAGTTCTTTATGTATATCAGGTAGTAATCCTTTGTCTGAGGAACAGCTTAAAATATTCCACCCCCCCAAACTTTAGGTTGTCTTTGACCTTTGTGCATAGGTTCACCACAGTGTTCAGAGTCTCCTCCACTGCGGACCCTGCTGCACTTTAGCCTGGCAGAGGAAGGCAGGAGTCTTTCCACTGTGTATGGAGATATGACATGTATATTTGGCTCTGCAGTGGCTCTGCTGCCCTGTGGCTGAGGGGCAGGGCGAGGTGCTGGATCTCACGTGCAGTCTCTGCTCTATTGCTTACAGTACCTGTGGCATCAAATCCTGGAGAGTTTATCTATTCTCAGAAACATGGCCTCACACAGGGGCCTCTTCCCGGGTACTACTTATTCGCCATTTGGACTGACCACCCAGCAAGCCACGGGGGCAGTGGTGGTGAGAAGCACAGGACTGGATCCAGCCCCGTGTCTGGGGAGACGGATTGGGCAGTGGTCGGACGCTGGACATGAGCTGACTCTTGATAAATAAAGAAGGACTCGAGCGTGTCGGTTATGTTGGACACAATTAGAGTCTGGTCGCTCGGTGTGTGTTCAACACGCTGAGGCAGCTCTGAAGGGTCTCAACTGCAAGTCAGTGCCCCGAATGAGGGAAGAACAGAATGGGGCTGACCTGTGTGGGGAGAGCCATCTGGAAGTCATGCCGTTCATCTGGTAAATGACAGAGAAAATGCACTGCCAGTCATCCTCAGAAGACAGATGCCCATCACTACCTAGGACTTTCAAGTAGGGTGCAGGACTGAACCTTGTCAAATAGCAAGTAGAATCGCTATTTAAAAAAAAAAAAATCTCTCTTTACCCAGATGCGGGTTTCTTGGTGTTTACACTTGTTTTGGCTCCAGGGCACGTATCACTCTGGAAGCAGTTCCTGTCTGAACTTCCTGGTTCAGACAGGAAAACCCCCAAGGTGGATATTGGTGCTCGTTAGTGATCATAGAGACATTTAGCCATTAACCTGGCCTACCTTGTTCTTGAAATACCAACAAATTTTCAGTCACTTTTTCAGTCTACTTTGTTTTCTTATCAAAAAAGTGAGTTTGTACTCATCCTTCAAGAGTCTCAGTCCTCTGAATCTATAACCTAACAAACTAGGGTGATAGGCTAATACAAAACGCTCCACTCTCCAATCGTAAACCCATCGTGTGATACTTCAGGACTGGGGCCTCACAACCATTTCACCATCAACATCAGTGAAAGAACTATGTGGGGCATTCGTTTAACACACCCGGGGTCTGACACACTTTGTGGGGTCTTGTGTGTACTTTCTACCTCTGTGGTGGTTCGTTTCATGTGATAACTTGAGTGTGCCAGAGTCCTGGGACATTTGGCTCCATGATCCCTATGGAAACTCAGTTCCCTACCAAGGAGATCATCACCACTGCCTTTAGAGCAGGACAGAGCGCCTCTCTGTGTGGGTTTGGGGCCGTGAGGCTGCACCTCACGGGTCGGAGAACCAGGAAGTTTGGACAGGAACTGCTTCCAGAGCGATACGTGCCCTGGAGCCAAAACAAGTGTAACCACCAAGAAACCCGCATCTGGGTAAAGAGAGATTTTTTTTTTAAATGAGAGATTCTACTTGCTATTTGACAAGTGCAAAATAAATGTAGAGAGGCTGGACATAATTCTAAAAGACACTTTTTAAACAACCAATATGCAAGAATGTCTAAAGGAGGTTTTTGTGGTTGTACACGAAACACAGTTCAAGAAATTCAATTTTCAGACTTTGCCCCCAAAGTATCAATTTCTTAGGTAATAAGAGACTCAGCTATTAGTAGCAAATGTTTTTTCCCACTTTATGGAAGTGCTGACCTTTGGCAAAGTGAGAAGACTAAGCTGGGTGTCCCCATTCATCCCGCTGACTCAGTATTAAGGACAACCAGACACAATTCCAAGTATTATGCATCTAAGTTCCATTCCCCATCCTGCTGCCATGGCATTTAATCTCTTAGTGATGTGTAGAGACTGCTCTATCCTGCTTGGCTGAGCTTTGCTATTTTATGTCTGGAAGTGTATAATGTGTTGAGAATGGTGTGAATAACAAATACCGGTCTTATGGTCAACTCATATTTTGCCTGAACAAACTACTGTGAGCATCAGGGCTGATTTCTCAATGACACCCTCGGGTTGCTCACTGGCCCCACTTGGAAGCCGTCCTGCAGTTCTAACGTGAGTACTTCCACGTTGTTCATCTCCAGTGTTCTCCTCCTAAACAGTGTGTCTTCTCTAAGGAAGCTGGCAGGTAGCAAAAGACAGAAGTGGGCCCTTGAAGCATAGATTGCTATTTGTCTTAAGAAGCAAGATAGGGCCGGAGGGTTAGCTCAGTGGTTCCATGGCCTGCCTTGCAAGCACAAGGTCCTGAGTTCAATCCCTGGTGACCACATACAATACTGGGCATGGAGACGCATGCCCAGCAGCAATCAATATCACATTCCACAGTGCTGGGCGTGGTGTCTCACGCCTGTCATCCCAGCACTCAGGAGGCAGAGGCAGGAGGATTGCTGAGTTCGAGGCTTGCCTGGGCTACATAGTGAGCTCAGAGCTAGCCTGAACTACAAAGCGAGACCCTGTCTCAAAAAAAAAAAAAAAAAAAAAAAAAAAAAAAAAAAAAAAAAAAAAAAAAAAAAAAAAAAAAAAAGGAAGCAAGATAACATCTGTACCAGCTTGGGAATCAGATTTCAGATAGTTTGTTATTAACTGGGAATATAACCTTGGAGACACACTGAACAGGAAGATTGCATTCTGGAAATGAATGTGTAAATTCACCCATTCAGTGGAAAGTTGGGATTCTGAACACAGAATGGATCCCCAGGGTATTTTGGTCCACAGTCACTGCTATGGGAGGGGGGTGGCAGTTCAACGATGTTATAAACTCGTCAAAGTGCAGCGTAAGAAGCTAGCATGACTGAAAACCAAGTCTCCCCATGACTTGGCATCTGACTATCATTTTCCCTTTCAAGCACTTAGATGTGCAGTGCTGGTGTGGTGAGTAACTCAGGTCCAAATGCGGCTTCCATCTGAGAACATTAGCGTTCCCAGTTGAGAAGCTGAGAGAATTCTACTCAGTGGAGTTTGGAAGAATGATTTTGTTCTCTCCCTCCCTCTCTCCCTCTCTCTCTCCCTCTCTCTCTCTCTCTCTCTCTCTCTCTCTCTCTCTCTCTCTCTCTCTCTCTCTCTCCCTCTCTCTCTCTCTCTCTCTCCCTCTCTCTCCCTCCCTCCCTCTATCTTTCTGTGTGTTTGAGTTGTGTGTGTGTGTGTTATGTACCGACTGAGATAGGGTTTATATTCCATGTACACCATCGATTAAAGAAGGCAATCCACTGAATGGACACCTGTGTTCCCTTGCTTTGGCTTCTCTCCATTTTCCTGCAAGCCGGCAGCCTAGGTGAGAGCTTTCCTGTCTTCTCCATCTATGGAATCAGTTATGGGATGTGGCATTTTGTGATTGGGTCCTTTCACTTAACATGTTGTTGTAGGCGTCTTCATTTCTCTTTGAGTGTCAAATTTAAGTTTTCCATTGTTGAGCTCTGACGCTTTCGTTCTATTTTTCCTTAATATCTCTTGTTTTTGGCAACTGTGAATAATGCTCATTTGAAGATTCAGGTCCAGTGACTCTATGGACATGGATGTCATTCCTTTGTGGGGACAGCAGTCTCCCTGCCAACCGTGGTGCTGGCCCTGGATGAGGGATTCAGCTTCTCCCTGTCTTTCCCCTTTCCGGTCAGAGTCCTCCGAGTGAAAGAAATAATATTGGTGAAGGGAATGGATACCTGTGTTCTTTTGCTTTGACGTTGTACTTGAGAGGATGAGTGTGACTGAAGATTAATTGATTCATATTATTTCTTGAATTTCATAATAGTTTACACACCAAACAGATGGATTAGAGCCCCTTTATATCCTCATAACTTTTGCTGTGTTCACATGTTTCCTTCTTTAATTTTACCAAGTCTAGAAGATGAGAGGTAAAGTCTCAGTGTGGTTTAATGTGAATTTTCCTGTTGACGGGTAATACTACCTGCTTCTGAAAATACAAATTCATTTCTGAGGTATCATAGCAAATTCTTTGTCCATTTTTATTTGTTGTTATTGAATTATAGGGGCTCTTTATGTATCTTTGCAAATCTATTTTCAGATATGTGTCTATTCCTGTACCACAGTACTTTCTGCCTTTCTGTGATTTGATCTCAGCTTTTCAGAACTTCTTCTAATGACAAGTGTTTTCTTTATTTTGATGAAGTGCAATGCATCAAAACTTTTGTTTAACACTTTTTTGTGTCTTCTGTAAGACCACATTTTCCAGACTAAAATGATAACTATACATTACTGTATTCTATACTTTCAGCTTTTATTTTTAATTCAGTGGTCCATGTCATGTAATTTTTTGCATTGATGTCAGTGGGGGGATCAGTGTCCATTTATGGGCACATACTCATTGAGCTGTTGGAAGGAACCGCTCTCTCCCCGTTCAGTAGTCCTAGAGCCTCTGTGGAAAATCTACTGGCCACATAGCCCTACATGTTATTTAGCTGATGTACTTCTCCATCCACGCAAAACTGCTAGACTCATGTAATTACTGTAACTGTATGACAGATCTTAAAAGCAATCTTTTAAAATAAACTTGTCCTTTAGAAAAAGTTGGTATTTCAATAAGCCTTACATCGACTCCCATTTTAGGAGAGTCGACATTTATTAATGTCGAGTTTTCAATGCATGAAAATGGTGCATTTCTCCACTTACTTAGATTTTCTTATTTTGTAGGTTGTAAGTTTGATCGTTTGAAGAATCTATTCTTTGGTGTCTATTCTGTTGGCATAAAGTCATAAAATCATTATTTTTTATTGACTGTAAAATGTGTAATAATTTCCCACTTATATCACTCAGGATAGTGGTGCCTTTTATTTTGATCAGCTTTAGGAAGGATATTGTATTTTTACAAACTTATCACTAGAGCTACATCAGTGGGGTTGTTGAACCTCTCTAGTGCTTTCTGTGGACTCTCTGTCCTCTGACCCCTTGGGAAGAAGGCCAGATCGGAGCTCTTTGAGGCTCGGGGCCCATGGTAGGGGCTCTGCTTGTCTGGGACTGAGAGTGATACTTTTGTATCTCTTTGATCCTATTGGAAGGTGGTCTCCATGGTCTGGGCAGCCACAGCAAGGATGTGGGTTGCATTGCTTTCATTAAAATCTGCTTCCCCATCGAGAGTGGTAAAGTTCTCTGAGGCTTTGGCTCCAAATTTGTCCTCTCGCTGACTTTGGCCAGAGGATGCATAGAGGAATTTTCCTGAAACTTTCACTATCCTGAGTCGCCACACCTATTCTCTGTCCCAAGATAAATACTGCCCTTGGTAGAAGCTGTTCCATCTACCTGTTCTGAAATGAACTGGAGGTGATGCAGCAGCCCCCAGTGGTTAGGGTTTAAATGGAGAGGAAAAAATGAAACCATCAATCAGCAGGAAAAAAAAGCAACCACCAGAACAAAAATTTTGGTGCTTTGGAATTGTTAGTACAGTGTCATGTAACCCATCTCCGCTAGTGTCCTGTATTCTGAGGTGTATGAAGAAATGAGGTCATAGACCCTCTCACAATTTTAGGCCATGCTGCATCCTTTAGAACAAAACAATTCGTCTTCTGAGACTTCTCTTTTTTCTGAAAACCTTCCCCAGAGTTCTTGCTTTTTCCTCTGACATTTATTGAGACATAAATCCAATTCAACAAATGAGTTTGGGGCATATTTTGGGGCATAAATATTTTGTCCTTTTCCACCCGCTATAAAGAGCAATGGAGTTTAGGAAGAACCTTACTTCTGGAGGTTGATTTGGTTTTATGTTGAAACCAAGTCTAGAAAATTTTCCCCAAAGAGATCTCTTTACAGACAACGTACAAAAAAGGAAAAAGAGGAGAGGATGATGTGAGGTACTTCCCTGAATCCCACTGCACTTTTCGAAAACACTGTAATAAGTGCAGAAATGTATTATTACTTTTTAGGTAAGCAGCTTTTAGAACACAAATTATAATTTAACAGCAGTGAGATACAATCTCTTCAATGAGCCAGCTAATCTTAAATATTCATTTTACTTAAATAAGAATTAAGAATATGGCTTTCCCATCCTCATTTTGTATAATTTTCAGCTTGGCATTTGGGGATTAATTTCACTTTTTGCTCTTCTCATGTTAATGGAGGGAGTGTGCTCTTCCATGGGCAGTGCTGGCCTGGATCTCTCTGGGGCGCTTGGCCAACTGGTCAGCGTGACTTGCGAGTGGCTGTGGAAACACTCAAATTTCTCTACTTCTTTGACCCGAAAGAGAACAAAACTAAGTTTTCTAATTGTGTGGTTATTCTTCAATTTTTTATCTTGTTCTGTAAGGTTAGCCAATGATTTCTAAAAATCATTTCTATGAATATACTTCTGATCAATATGAAGACACATCATCCAGAAGAAAACTATTATGTTTTCTTAATTTTAATTTTATTTTAAAATTTCATTTCAGACATCTTGGTATACATGGGTGCTACATTTGTTTTGTTGTTTTGTTCTGTTTTACTCACAATTCAAAAAATCAAAAATTTGGAAGTTTTATTTTTCTCGATACTGTTGAAATTTAAAATTGCACAATATGAGGTGCAATTTTAAAGCAACTGATCTCTAGGTTATCAGTGTCTCAGAGCATTTCAAGCTTTAGATTGTTTTTAAATCAACAAGGGTTAAGCAGTCGTGCAAAGGAAATACATCTGGTTGCATTTCCTCCATCTCTCCACCTCACCTCTGGATTGAGAGCAACTCTTGAAATTCAATCTGAAAAAAAGATTGTTTTGGGGAAAGGTTATGAACTCAAGGCTGGAATAGGCTATGATTTCAAGCCGACCATTGTTTGCCTCTGGATAGGCCAAAATAAGAGGGGAAATTGGTAGAACATAAAGCAAATAATGAAAGGAAATTCAGAGCCTGGTTCCCACATCCTCCCTGCAAAGGAGTGGGTGCAGCAGGAAGCATCAGGGCCTACAATTATTTGCCTGTTCATACTGTGTTGAACTGTGACATCACTTGCTAGCAGGGATCCCCTTCACTAATGACAGCTGGCCTGTTTCTAGCCACCTTTAGTCTTTGTTTGACAATAAGGAAAGAGCCTGTTTCTGTAAAGTGATCTTCAAAGAGAGTCGCCTTTGGGGTAGATGAAACTGTTCTTTCTTCTATTGTTAAGTCAGGTACCTTGGCTTTAGATACTTTATGAGTGCTATGAAAGAACCTATAATAAGGTTTTTTGGTCTGGATAAAAGGTAATTATTGAGTAATTACTAGTGGGCTATCATTTAAAGGTTAAAGATTCAGTTGTCATTTAAATACAAAGTCTACAATACAAACAGAAACTTTTATTATTATTGATTCGGTTTATCTCTCTGGATCTAACCAATTTGTGTGAATTACCATTTCTATAATAGGAAAAGATGTCAGCTTGCCTGGGTCATGGGCATTTCCGTAGCAAAGACAGAAATACACATGCTCCTCTGCTTTCCTGTGAAGGGATTCAAAGGATTATAGTTACCCCAGTGAAAAACAGGTGTTCAGCTTCTTCATTCTTTGCAAAGTGCTGCAGGTAGAACCCAGGGCCTTGCACATGCTGGGCAAGTACTCTACTGATGGGAGAGGTCCGAGACCTAGTGATACTGAGCTGTGGCTTCTGAATCTGTATTTGGAGTTGGGGGGACCCCAGAAAAGCAGAGGGGCAACTGCATTGCCTCTGATATCCAGCATCTGACATGCCCTCCTTACCTGGCAGCCAGTGCTGAGAGATCCAGCCCTGCTGGAAGACGGCAGGTGGTTGAGAAGGAGCAGGACTACTCTGTGTCTAATAGAGACAGGCAAACAGTGTGCTGGCCAGAAGCCTGTCCAAGATGCCTCTTAAGGGAAACAGAGATTATGTATTTAGGGGGTGTAGGGGGTTGGGGTGGGTAGGGGAACGGGAAAAAATGCGAATTAAATCATGTCATATACTGGTACAAATTCCTAATATTGAGTGTGATCATGCACCATGTATATACAATGTACCAATAAAGGTAAAATTAATAATAAAAAGTCCAACCCCCCCCCCCAAAAGCAAAGGTGTTTCTCGGGAAGTTATGGCACTCTTGGAAATGAAGGGCATACTTTCATTTCAACCAATGCTCAGGAAAAGCCTCATGAGTTTTTCCCTTCATCTTACTATAACATAAAGATATTTTTAAAGTATTGCCCTCTCTTGCACTCTTCAGGGTTGCTTGTTTCCACTTTAGATCACACATTTAAAGCGATAGGTCAGGCTGAGAAGCAGGCTGGTACGAGGGCGATCACAGCAGCCCCAGCAGCCGGCTGGGGGAGGGGTTGTGTGCAGCCCCCCCCCCCCCAGGCTTCACTCTTCCACTCTCTTCCGCCAAGCTCTTGTCACTCACTAAGAACTGAGTGTCTTTCTGCTTTCAGTCATGGAAAACACTTAAATGGAATTTACTTGGCTCAAACCCTAGAATAAATGACTGAAACGCACAAGGAATACACCGAGCTCAGTTTCCAAGAGAGGAAAACACACTTTCACTTGAGAACACAATCTTGTATCGTACTAGGGTGGCTTCAGTTTCCCAAGAAATATTCAGATTACCTTTATATTTAACCAGATTCACGCAAAATCATTGATGTACCTGCCTTGTCTTGAGAGTCATGTCTTCCCTGGTACTGTCTCCTGGCTCCTTGGAGTAATGGGCTTTGGGAGTTTCTTTGGAACCTACCGTTCTCACTAGTACCCTCTGTTTTGGTTCAACTACTTCTTTTTACCCCAGGAAAAATGTGTTAGATTATCTGCCATTTCCTTTCTTTTAAGAGGCTATTACCTCATCCACATGAAATGATTTCTTTTTTTTTTTTGAGACAGGGTCTCACTTTGTAGTTCAGGCTGGCCCTGAGCTCACTATGTAGCCCAGGCAAGCCTCAAATTCAGCAATCCTCCTGCCTCTGCCTCCCGAATGCTGGGAGTACAGGCATGAGCCACTATGCTCGGCCACATGAGATGATTTTTTTTTTAGAGTGGTGCTTTGCACCTTCATCTTGCATGCAGAATATGGCAGAGGCACCATGGAGAAGGTGGAAACCATATCCATGCAAAGGACAATGACTCAGTGATGATCTCGTTTGATAATAATACTGCTTTTAGTTTCCTAACCATGATACACCTGTGCCTGTGCATGCCTTCTGGGACTCTGCAGAAGTGTGTAGAAATCCTTCCTCTTGTGCTAAGTGAGACATGTTGTATTCTGTGCACTCAAATCATCTGTGCTCACACCAGTATTTCAAGAGGAATTGGAACACCCGAGGCACAGTGCAAATCTGCTTCAGAATACGGGTCACCTCGTCTCCACAGGACACAAGGGCGACGACTCCACGCGTAGCCTGTGAGGCCATCACCCAAACTTGCCCTGAGAGCTCAGAGATGGACTTGGATCACAGTCCTTGGGATGAGCTAAACAGAAGCTGGAGTTTGTAGAAATCCAGTTTTATATCATTCTCACCATTTGCACCTGAAAGTGGTCACCAGCTAAATGCTTTCTCTCTTCATTAGACAAATACAGAATGTCTGGTTAATTTATACATACCAGCAACTGTTCATGTTTTCTTGTAAGAAACTCTTTTTCAGAGACAATTTAACTAGTTGGTTTCTTTCATTAAGTTTGTGTGATTCTGAGCTTTTTTTTTTTTAAAGTACTAAAATATTGGATAGATTTTGGTAGATGGCACTATGTTCTTTTAAGGCAAATTATGAGTATTTGAGATTTCCTGAAATCTACCTTTGACTTATTGTGAGGTGAATATTGACAAAATATGAGATTAAGCTGTAAGCCTTAAAAACAGTAAAATATATTTGTTCCATCTGGTAATGCTGGGTGACTCTGATGTGGTAGGTAAACGGTAAATGCTTGCAGGGTAGAAGAACAAGTCTGGATGGCATCCCTCTTTCTATTCCAAGTTGCCTCAGAAGACTTGGGCGGTGAAGACTCTGTGTGTTTCAGTGTCTCAGACAAGTCCTTGTTGTGGTTGTGAGGGACCCTCAGATGGGTCGTGCTCAGGAAGCAGCGTGGTAAGATTCTTAACAGAGGGCAGTGCAACTGCTCTTCTAGGTTAGAAGCAGCAGGCCAGCTCTGGGCTGCACTTGACTACAGTTGTACATTCTTTCCGTCAAACAAGACAACATAGCGGATAAACTGTCTCTAACGAATGGGTCCCAGGTGGAGCCCAGCTTGAGAGGTTACACCCTTGGCTCTCGGGATGAAGACTTAGATGAGAACCAGTGCCTGGAGTCAAGCTTTCTTGCTAGTCATTGCTGAGGTAACCCCGTAGGAAACCAGGATCCAGACGACACGGGACGGTGTACAGGTGATGTCAGCACCTTGAGTTAAGCCCCAGGCATGTGGTCACATGCTCCACTACAGAGCAAGTTTTGTCTAAACAGACATGGAATGCTGCATTTTCTTAGCCATACACTTGAAAATAAACAGTCAAACATTCATCCTTAGACTAGAGGCATTTGAGGATATGGACCAGCTACTCACAAGCTTAATCCTGTTTCCTTTTTACAGGTATGTGTAAGGAGACTGGTAGTGATTCTTTTATTTGTGTTTGTTTATTTGGATGGGTTGTCATACCTAAGGGTAGAAAATTATTATTTTTTAACTATGGAGAAACATTTCTTATTTTCCAAGTATGGAAAATAAATTTTAATGCAATTCTTATTTGAATTAACTCAGTGTAATTCTTATTTCAAATAAGATAGCCTTTGTGTGGAAAACTGTGGGATACTTTAGTGTCCTGTGTTCAATGTCCAGGAAGGCATGTGACGGTGCATGTTTCTCTTGGCTTGATGGTGGTATCCAAATAGTCTGAGTGCCAAAAATAATTCTCCAAAATATGAGTATTAGTCACTATATTTAAAATCCACATACAGTAAAAAGTATTTAAGAGAAGTGTAAGTTTTATGAATTATTCATATTGAGTGTTAAAAAGACAAGCTAGCTAAAATTTTCTCTTTCTCTCTCATTTTTCTTTTGTAATCCCCCAGAAGTTATTTACAGTGATAACTCATACATTTTAATCTAACTTTCTCTGGTAGAAATATCCTTGTTTGATCACCTATTCTGTTGGCTATATCACATAAGTTGAACTCTCCAGTATTGTCTGTCTGTGAGTGTTTAACCTGTGAAAGGTTCCCTATTAAATGTAAAGCCTGTATTTACATTTAGCCCAAGAATATGCTAATCAAGGCCCCTTGAGTTGTTGCCCAGATTAGAAGAGACTATGACAGAAATAGGATCAAGTTTCCTCTGCTTGGCACCATATGGATGTTAAACTTCGTCCTGGAGAACCACAGCTTTGCTCAGCCTGGGCAGCCTCTGCAGACCTCCAGGATGCTGCTGGAATTACAGTGTGATGTGTGACACTGTCTTCGGGTTGCAATGTCCTCTTTTGCTACATGAATGACAGTCTCTCACTGTGGCTTTCTTTTCACACTCAACAAACAAGGAAGTTTAAGACTCGCGTCCTTAGCGGAATGCATAGGATTCAAAATTACCTCATCATTAGCAGGAGGAAATAGATCGTTAGCCCTCTGGAACACCTAGCAAAAATGGACAGTTCCGTGCAGACCCGTGTGGGATACAACCACAAAAGATCCCCCTTGTGACTCGAAATCTGGAGAGACCACATTCAAATACCACAGCCCAAAATAAAGCATAGAATCAAGGGTCACAAGACAATAGAGTTGTAAAAGAATCCACTTGGGAGCAAACTAGTAAAAAGTGGAGAAATAGAGCTAAGTAGCTTGTTGGGGCAGAGCAGCTGGACTAAGAGCTGGTCTTCCTCTCAGTGCATATACGAAATGTGGGGTGTTGTGACCCCATTTCCCAGCCAGGGTGGTGCATCTGTCTGACCTGGGGAGCTTAATCAGTGCCATTCCTGGTGTGCCAACATCGTGGTTCTTGGATGTAGACTCAACACTGGTACTTGTGAAATTCTCCAGGGTTCCAATATGTAAGCACCACCACAGGCCACGGCCTGTGGGAAGGAAGGAATCCACAGCAGCATCACTAGTGGCAAAACTCGTAGAACTTCTTGGTGGAGCTAGGAAGGAAAAGGAAATGAATGTCTTGCCTTGACTTACCCCGCAAAGGCTTCTGTAAGTGAGCTGAGCTCATGCACTTTGGAGTTCTGATCTCTTTCTATGTTACTCCCTGCAGTAAAATGCACAGAAAAGATGTCAGCTGTGAAAAAGTCCATGGTTTTAACCAGTGAGCTGCTACAGCCAAGTGGAGTACTTGATGACATTACAGGGAAAAGATCGTGGCCTTCAGATGTGGCTTGCTGGGGAAAATCTATCTTCAGTAGAGTCCTCTTCACAAAAGCTGGTTTTCCTGTCAAAAATGTTGTAATGTTTGTATCAGAATAATAAAATTAATGGAATACAAGGACCATGCCATGGGATTTCCAGGTACAGGACAAGATGGCCACATCAATTTCCAATTTAGAAAAGCTGTTGTTAAGTTTAGTATATGCCTGGTAGGGTTTAGATCCTGAATGCCCCCCAGCTCTTGTGTGGTCAGAGGTGAGACTTTTGGAAGGTGCCTGGATCGTGGTGGCCGGGGGAGTGGGCTAGAGTCACCAGTAGATGTTCCTCCTTCACCAGTAGATGTTCCTCCTAATAAGCTCAGCAGCTTGCCCTTCTGTTGGGACATAAACCCCAGGACATGGCTGGAAGGGGGCGTCTCCTCCAGGCTCCCCCTTCACCTGCAGGCTGCGCACTGTGAAGAGTTTCCCTCTGCAGCAGGCCTTCCACCACATCCAGCCATTTCCATGTTTTGCCCTGTCAACTGTGGGCCAAAGCTTTTTAATCGTTAGTCAATATAAATCTCTCCTGCTTTAAGCTGTGTCAGGTATTGTGATTCAGGGACAAGACACATGTCCTTCCAAATATCTGAGACATACTAAAATATTACCCACTGTTCATCAGGCTTTCACATTTAAAGTCCAGTTTCTGCTTGTTTCTCCTCTAGACAATCCTGCCAAGCAGTGCTTGACAACAATGGTATTTTGATAGTACTAGCCTTGGAAAAGGGAATAAATACTTCTCCTTTGCTTTTCCTCATCAAAGTTTTGATTTAACTGCTGTGGAAAAAGAAAAATTAAGCTCAGAGGAGAAGAGTTAACAAAATGAGCACTACATATCATATAATTATAAACCGAGCTACTAGAAACTTGCAAATAAATCTGGGTCACAGCTTTTCCCTGTAAAAGCTGTTGATATTGGCAAATGCAAGATTAGGAATATTTTTGGTGATCTGTGCATACTCTAAAAATTTATGGCATGCAGAAAGAGGGTATATATCTTCTAATGAATTGGACATTTAAGAAAATTGGTAATTCTGATAGAAAACTAATAATTTTATATGTC
>PVIC010015057.1:9622-35811 GCA_004025085.1 Thryonomys swinderianus
TACCAGTATATGCCACAAGTTAATTCTCATTTTTACCCATATCCCTACCCACTCCCCCCTCCTCCCCCTTTTATACATGCTCTTTTATTTTCTTTCTGTATCATATTTATTCCTTCCCCTCATCACATTCCCACACCAAGTTTCCTATAGAAATATTCCACTCTATAAAAGCTGTCCTACTTTCTAGAACTCATTTGCACCTACAGGTGTTCATGCCAAAGAGAAGATCCGGGAATTGTCTATCTGTGATCTATTGATTTCATTTATTAGTATATCCTCCAGATGTCTCCATTTAGGTGCAAATGGAGACATCTGGAGGATACACTTAAGATTATTTTTCAAGCAAAAACTGCCCTGCATTTTGAAATCTTCTATTCTGAACAATCTCCCCAGGTCCATTCTGTACATAGCAGTATAGAGTTTCTCCTGCACACTATCCTGGCTCTAAGCAATGTACGAGGGTGACCTTAGCAGACATGAGGTAAAAAGATGTCAGTGAACACAAAAGGCTGCAAGGTGCTGTCAGGTTAGAAGCACCTGAAAAGCAATTGCTAACGATGTATTGTGACTGTGCTGTCCATGTATGTGTCTAGCTTTCTCTGGCTGGATCACATTCTTATCTGGCTTCTTCACACTGCAGTGAAGGTTTCTGGGAACGTATGGCACAGAGCCCATGAACATAGTGCACAGCTGTTGTTCCTCGCTAGTGGTTTTTCAGTCCCCTCTTCTAGTAAGCAAATCTGAGCCTATGTGACTCCTCCTTTTCCCTACTAAGCACTAGGGCTGGGTTTTATATTCTTTTAAAATTTCATGATTTCAGGCTTACTGTACTTAACATACCTGGGCTTAAAGTAGGCACAGGAGAGGACGCAGGAAATGGACTCCTTCATTCCTCCTCTTTTCTCTTGTGTGTCCTGATGACGTGGGTGGATTCTATCCCGACGGGCTCCCTGAGCTTTGGGTGGAACCTATTGGGAGTAATACTGTGCCCCGTGGAGTGTAAACCACGGACCAGACTCAGCACTCCTTGCCCTTACACTACACCAGAAGTTCAGAAGAGGTAATCTGAAGATTCAGCTGCCCACGAAGCTAGACTCTTCTCCACGGTCTATATTTGGAGGAACAGCGGTCATGTTGCCACAGACACAGGTGATGTTACAGTGGAGTGTACAAGACAGCCATCGTCTCTCCCATGTGAATGCTGAGCCTTCACACTGAGCTGAACGTTAGAATAAAGCAGAGAAGTGGACAGAGCACAGACTCACAATAAACATATAAATAAATGAACAAGTGCTGTGAAGACAAAATAAGGTGGTGTCACAGAAGCCGAAGGGATGGACTGTCCTACCTGGTGTGGACAGGATGGGCCACGTCTGAGGCATTGGCAGTTGAGTCGATACAGAAAACCAGTAGTCGGGCTCATTCCAGAGAAGGGAATAGCAGGAACAAAGGCCCAAAGTCTGAAGTGGACAGAGGTCTAGGGCCTTGTCTTCCCATTTTATTTAGGGCAGTAGAAAGTCTAGAGAACTGGCTCTGGACCCTGCTTTTCCACTCAACATGGATACAGTCCTCAGCAGCTCATTCAAGTTCAACTGGGGAAGTGAGACAATTAGACCAGGAATTGTGTGACCTGGGCTAGTTTTAGCACTGGGGCTCACACAGTGCTGTAAGTGTTCGTGCCAGGAAGTAGCAGCTCAAGGGTACTCCCCTGGCACCTCACTTTTTAAATCCTTTAAGGCCGTAGTGCAGGGTGGTCCTCAGATGAGCCTAATGGATGTTGGAGACGTTAACAACATTTTCAGTGATAACGTTCAGCTTCTTGTGGAAATAGACAAGAAATCATTTTCCAAAGGCTTTGCCTAAGGTGAAGGAGAATATCTCTACCCATGTATATGGTTACTCCCAAAAGCAGAGTCTGAGGGAAGGATTGTGTCCTGGCGGTTTGTGTGAGCAGTAATGGGATGCAGACAGGAGGGAGCGAGGGGCAGGGAGACAGGGAGGTGGGAGGAAGGGAGCTGTCCAGATCACTGCTGTGTTCCAGGTGGGTCAGATAACCCTGGGAGTAGCCCAGAGAACTGTCAGTGGAAAGATGGTGACTGGAGGCCATCCTGTGGGTGCTGACTGTCCTGCACTTCTGGACTGTCCTTGTGCTCAGGCCTAGCAACTGTCTGAGGTTTTGGAAAGTTCTGGGCAGAACGCAAAAGGCCTGTGGCCTCTTCTTGAAATGTTGCCATGTTTGCACAGAGGTCACAGCTGTAGCTCAAGGCAGAGAAGGGGGAGGAAGGATTGATTCTGAGTACGGAGCAAAACAGACAAACTGGAGAGGCCAAAAGGGAGCTGGAATCACCTCCTTCAGGTCCTTTCACTTTTTTTGCTGCCCTGGCAAATCCAGATGGAAACTGGCCTGTGGGTAACTGGATCCACACAGAAGACTTGGGATGGAAGGACATGGTGACCTCCCAGAGATAAATCTCCTTTCCTTTGGGAGAATCTTCCAGCTGGGAAACCTGGTCAAATATTAATTTAGTGGCTTAAAAAGACATTGCTGATGAATAAAGGGAAGGTTTTATGTAATTAGTATATAATAAAAAGCAATAACAGCAAAGTCCATAGCCTCCTGCAGTTAGACATAGTGGAGAGCATGGAAGGTCGTGTATTAATTGCCATCTCTATTTCATTCTAGTAAATTGTGGTTTAAAAACCAAAAGCATCACAGAACTTTAAAGACTGTGTCCACAGAACTCTTGTAATAAGACAGAGTAAGGAAGAGAAGGTTCAGTCTTGTGTTCCCATGCCCAGCGCTTCTAGGACAAGGGTCTGGATTTACTTACGTCAGTGATGTCAGAAAAATTTCACTGAATGTGAGTGGAAAAAAGAAATGATATTAAAAAAATGAAGTCAGAAGCCGATGGTATTCTCGGTTTTCTCCATGAGAAATGAAGGAGGTAACAATGCCCCATAGCTTATTGGGAGGAAAGAATGGATTGCATGGGACATAGCTCTATAAACTCCAAGTTATCCCAGAATATTCCAGTTAAACCAGAATTTGAAAGGTATTCGTTTCATTAGAAATGGTTGAAAGTGTCAATGGTAATTCACTGATTTAAAAAAAGGAAGTACTATTTATCCTATTGTTGCGTGCAAAAACTTTCAGAGAACCAAGGACAATCAACAACATGTGAATAAGTTTCTGGGCACTCTAAGGCAGGAAATGTGTGCTCTGTCTTATCTGGCAAGACTGTCACTACAGTTGTTTTCAAATCCACATTTTTATTATTGTATCTAACAGTTTTTCCAAAGCCCCACTCTGAATGAGACCCATCAAGTAGCAGAAAGCAGATGACACAAAATCCTGTTCACTTACCTTCAATTTTCTTTGGCTACTTCTCATTATTTTTATGTGTCACTTAGCTTATTCCCATTTTCCTGAGTGTGGCTACATTTTTATTAGAAGATATTTGATTTAAAATCTGGTTCTTGCCTATGTTGTATGCTTAAATTAAGAGAAGCTTCCAGATGTTATAGAATTGTCCAGATGCTTTAGAATGCAATTAAAAGTCTTGAGATGAAGTTTTGTAGACTGTTTCTGGCATTTGATTCCAAGTATTTTTCCATCTCATTGAGTTCAACTCAAGCAAAGGTGGTTCTGACTTATGGGGTGAATTAAGCTCAAAGTTTCCAGAATATGGAAAGTTACCATTTGCTCAGACAACATGGGGCTTTTCTAAAAAAGCATGGTTGAAATATTTTGTCACCATGGCTTCTTATCCATGTCTCTTCCACAACTCTAAGGCTTTTGTTAATTCGCTGTGGCTTTGAGTTTTGTTTTCTCAAATAGTCTAAGATCAGGAACTCTTGATAGTGGAGTAAAGCATGAGAAAGGAAAGAAATATTGAAGACATCTTTCCTGATCGAAGAGCAGCCTACCGAGACTGTTAGATAGGGCCCCATGCTTGGGAGAAGGTGTGCAGCAGACAGAGAGCTGCAGACAGGTTGGCCAGCGGGGAGGAGCTCCTAGAGCCTTTCAGAGCTAAGGCTCCACCTGGCAGGCTGAGACAGATCCCCGGGGCCACCTAGCTAAGAAAGGTTGATTACAAGTCAGATCACAAGTTTATAAACTTACAGTGATAAGAACTGTGATGATAGCCATTTCTTCAGTGTTTTCCATTGTGTCAAACCTCACGCTGAGGACATTTTAGATCTGTGAGCAGATTTCCTGATTCAGTTTCAGCTCTGCCATTTCACCCGTGGTTGTAGGCAAATTCTTTACCACTTCACAACTTATTTGTTTTATGATTCCCAGAAGAAATAAAGACACGTAAGGATCTGTGTTCCATCTGCCAGTGATACTAATTCTCATAACACTTCTCTGTGGTAGATACTGTCTCTATTCTCCCTTTATGGTGAAAACATGGCTATTTAAACATGTAAAATATTCTAGTCAACATTCCACCAATGGTAAATAGACCACCAAAATATAATCAGCACGAGAATCAGGCTTGCATGTTTAAGCTCCAGGCTAAGAAAACACTCCCGTTCATCTTCTCCATGGAAAAGGCTTTCCCATTAGATTGCAAGCAAGCCTGTTGGTCTCATCTCTTCCCCAGGATCACGCTCAGAAGAGCGTTGGGCACCTTTGCTCTGGAACTTTCCCTCTTTCGTGCTATTAGAGCTGATGCTCAGCTCGGTGTGATAGTTCCCACTTTCACTTTACCTGGCACCATCAACAAGAGAGTATCCAATGGTTGGTCTGTACGATGGATCTTCCTTGTCCAGAGCAGACACTGCTGTCCCCAAGTGACCCCTGACATTTTCATATGACCAGTGTGACCAAGGAGTTGATTCTAACTTAAGTTCCAATAGCCATAGACAGCTAGTGCCTACTGTTTCAGAAAGAAATGACCTGCAAGAAAAAAAATGTAGAAAATTTAGAAGAGAAAAGTAGCACGAAGTAGTGGATCTCCTCAGAGACAAGCAAAAGGATCCAAACTGTCACTGAGGAAGACGTCCTATGTGAGTTTCACTCAGCAACAAGGATTCTCTGGATCCACTAAATAATTCCGCTCGCTCCTTGTCTGGCATGATTTTTCAGAAGGCAACGCACAGGTTCATTTCCATTACCCAGGGAAAAATTCAGTGGAGAATTCTTGAAATAGGAAATTTAGAGTTAGTTTGTCTTATTCACATCCTTTCAGTAACTCCTGCACCTATGACCCTCTCCGCGAGGACAGTTTCAGGGTGATGTGGGGAAGAGCACAAGGCCGACAAATGGAGAAGAGGTTTGCAAAGGGCGACCCTTGATCTGGCACTCTAGGCTGAAATACCCCAGAGACCGCCACTCTTATTCTCTGTTTTGGGGACTAGGGCAAGTGTGTCTTAATTTCTCAGTCAGCACATTTTGAGTCAAAAGTTAGGAGGTTCACTTCCCACCATGCATGAAGCACTGAGTTGCTTCTTTCCTCTGTAAAATAGGATTGAAGATGATAGACCTCAGAAATAATACCATCCACAGAGGGTGATGCTGGATCATGTCCTCTGTGGACCCGTGATGTGCACCTGTCAAAGCTGTAGTGATACCTCAGCCATTATGTATGTACAGGTCGCCTTTGCCTCTTAGAGCTGCTTTCCAATTTACTGTCATTTTATCTTCATGGCTGGCCTGGAGAAAAAGAAGGACAGGAACTATTACCTGTGTTCCATCACCTGTAAACGTAAGCAGATGGGGCCCATGAGGGTGAGGACACGCCCAGGGTTACACAGGTGGTGTGTCTGCTCCACGCTGGGCACACGGAGCCTCTTCCCAAAGCCTCCTCCCAGTCTCTCTCCCAAAACAAACAAGCAGTCAAGCAAACGGCAGCAGACTTAAGCTTGCTACCTCCACAGTACATTACCAGATTTAAACATGTAATTATCTCTTCATTAAGCAGCCCCCACTGCAGTGGGAATCCATACTGAGTGATCATAGCCTCAGTGTCAGATGGCCATCACGCTAAATGTTTTATAAACATGTTATTGTTTAATCCACGTATAACTGTGAGTTGGTGTAGTTATCAGCTCCACTTTTATGAATGAGTAAATCAAGGCAGAGAGTTGTGCACGAGTTTGCTCTTGGTACACAAACCTAGCAAATACACAGAAAGTCTGGGCTATCAGCTCGCTAGGGCTGATGGGGCAAAGTGCCATGGGCCCAGGCACTGAAACAATAGAAATGTATCCTGTCGACACACTGAAGTCGGACCCTGAAATCCCACATCAGCAGGGTGGCTCCTAAGAATTTCTTTAGGCTTCTCTCCTTGGCCTGTCGGGGCAGCCTTCCCTGTCTGTCTACCGCCTTCTCTCCACGTGTGTCTGCACCTCAGCTTCCCGTTCTCCTAAGGAAGTGAGTCACAGCAAGCGAGGACCCAGCCTCGTCCTGCTTTTAATTTGATTCCCCATAGAAGGGCACATTCTGAAGTACTGCTAGTCAAGGCATCCACGTGTGAGTGGTGGGGTGGGGCGGCACACACACCAAGGCACGGCCCAGGATCCAAACCCAGCTGGTCAGGAGGCCTCCAGACCATGTGCTTTACGCGTTGCTCTTTGATGCTTCCCGACAGCACTGAATCATGCCACTCTCTTGCTTTCTGATGAGAACAAACCTTAAGACCTGGAGTGTGGGACTAGACCTCCAAATACAGTTTTAGAGGCATGAAACAGAGATCTATGCTCCAAAAGTTCTTAAGCTGGGAAAGTGTTCCCCAAAAATATTTATCTAAGGAACTAGTTTCTAGCATACTAGGCAATTTGGCAGGGAGGACTGTTCTTATAAACATTTACAAATATTCTGCTCCATAATGAAGTTAATCAGTAAGCTGCACAACCTCTGGCCTCTCTCACTTCATACCTAGTCTCATTTTCAGTTGTTGTGAACAAGCTAAGGATGGTAATGCAGTTTCAAGGGTTAGAGAGTCCAATTCAAATCAGTCTTCACCACAGCCGCACACTGCCAGGATTTGTCACAGAAATGAGCCCGAAGACTGCTAAAGGTAGGACCCTGTCCGCAGTGCTCTTGGGTGTGCTTCTGTAGTTGGACTGAGAGGGCTGGAGTCTCCTGTTGGAGATTACAGTGGCAGATGTCTGTCAGAAGGGCTCTGTCTGACCCAGAAGACTGGGGGGGTCTGAGATAGGGTAATTTCTTTAGGGGTCTAAACAGGTGAGTGTCCTGCTGGGATGAAATTTAAATCTGTGTTCCCTACAATTCTTTATGGCACATTAGGTCAGATTAAAATTCTTTTGGGTGAAGTCAAATGTTAATATGATTGTCAGTGGACACTAAAAAAAAATAAGGTACATTATTTAATGCTGTATTTTTAAAATGATGAGCTGCAGGCTTCAGTAGATCATGCCACTTACTTGCAATTTGTGGCCAGCATCATAAATGGAAATAGAGTTATGCTTATGTTCCAGTTCCCTACAATGAACATAAGCATTATGCCCTGCAAACATATGCTAATAAAAATGAATAATTTAAAAAGGAAGAAAAAAGGGTAGAATAGAAATATCAGTATGCCTCTCAGGAAATAAAGATCAAGATAAGTGTTATTTCCTGGAAGTTTTGTTTCAGTTATGTGGATAAAGGTGTGTTGTGATATAAAAATATATTAAAAATATATTTTATCAAGCACATAGATATTTTAATTTTATTAAATATTAAAATTAAATATTTAAGATACTTTAATATATATTTAAAATATTCTATACAATACAAAAAGTTATGATATAAAATATTTCAAATTATAGAATGTAGTAAAAAACAATAAATAGAAAACAAAAGCAATGTGAATTTAATGAACTATCTCAATATCAGACTTCTAGCTGCTGGCGGCAAATCAGATAAGTGAAAAGCTTTCAATTTATCTGAATTAAAGTAATGACTGTAATTAAGATAGTATGGTATAAGTATTATTTTAGTATTTTTCTCAAAACAGAAACTCATTTTTAAAATTTCCACTTTACAATTATATATATAAATTATAAATTTATAATTATAAAATTTTATACCTATGCCCATTTGGAACTGTAATTTTTTGGTGGGGGGGCTATATTTTTGACCCCTGTCTGGGTAGCATACTGTCATGTTTAAAAAGGACGTTTCAAAGTGACTGACACTGTACTTAGAGAGGGAAATCAATTGGAAGACTGGGAAATCAATCTCCTTTTCCTTTCAATTTAGCATACTTTCATTAAACTTCTCTGAGTCAGACATTATGTCACATGCCAGAAATGATTACAAGGGAATTTTATATTTTTCCCCAAAGGATTTACAAATTAACTATAAGAACAACAAAAACGTACCGCGTGTTTGTACTTTGCCAGAAACGACGGAGTTTCTACTCTGTCTGAGTTCATCCTGACTTCTGACACAGGCACTCCATTATTCCAGCGTGAGGGAGGGAGGCACAGAAGCTTAAAGTTCAACCTCTTTCCTGAGTTGGCAATCTAGGAAGTTGCAGGTGGCTTGAATTCATATTTGTCCACTCACTAGTTCACTCTTAACTCGTTTCTCAGCCCATTTGGGGTTTACCATGGAGAGCAGCATGTGGACACTATCCGCGTGATAAGCGCCACAGGAGAGGTGTGCACAGAGGGTCAGACAGGTTAATTCCACCTGGCAGAACTAGGGCAGCCGGAGGTCATGTGGTGCCAAGGCAGGAAGAGGTACCTCTATGCCCAGGGCCCAGCTCCACGAACTGCCAACAGCTTCACAAATGCAGCCCTGTCATCTGGCAAAGACGCCGTGGGTTAGGAAATAAAGGGGGGCAGAAAGGAAGCTTTCCCACTCAACTCAACAAACATTTATTAAAGGTTTGCTGTGCTCAGCTTTGTGCCAGGGCTTAAAAACAAACAAACAAACAACAACAACTGGACAGAGCTGGCTGTGATGGCTTATGCCCATTATCTTGGCTGCTCTGGAGACAGGAGGATCACATGTTCAAGTCTAGCATGGGCAACTTTGTGAGACCATGTCTCAAAATAAAATAAAAAGGGCTGAGGATGTGGTTCAGTGGTAGAGTCCCTGCCTAATGTGTGAGACTGGGTTCAAATCCTAGCTCAGAAAAATGTAACAAAGATAATCAACAGAAACTGGAAGGAAGCTGAACCTTACTCATCAAGGTAGGGATGCAACAGAAACATTTCTAACCAGACTCCTGTCAATGGGTGTTTAAACTGTTAACAATGCATAGTTCATACAAAGTTGCTGCAGGTGAGAATTTTTTATTTGTATGAAAACACTTTTTCCTGTAGATTCAGACATAGCTCTAAAATAAATTTTCTGGCACTACAGAATGTACACTGGGTATTTGAGGTTTAAATACTAAAATATAGTGATAAATTGTCCTCTAGGAAGATTTGTTTTTCTAATAGTGAATTGAACTTTTAAATCTTTATACACTTGAAGATGGAAACAGTTATACTAAAGCTTTACTTTGAATTTAACTTCTGGTGAAGGTACACACATTTTTATGTTTATAAAACACTTGTACTTATTTCCAAAATTGTTGGTTCAGTCTGCATTGGTGGTATAGTGAGCACAGATGCCTTCCAAAATTGTTGGTTCATATCCTTTGTCATTTTCTTTGTAAGCTGCTGCATGTTTTCTTATTAGT
Organism: Thryonomys swinderianus; assembly: GCA_004025085.1. NCBI lineage: Eukaryota > Metazoa > Chordata > Mammalia > Rodentia > Thryonomyidae > Thryonomys > Thryonomys swinderianus. Next base: position 19,270 of record PVIC010015057.1, read on the forward strand.
TTGTTGTTATTGTTGTTTTTTTTGAGACAAGGTCTCGCTTTGTAGTTCAGGCTGGACCTGAGTTCACTATGTAGCCCGGGCAAGCCTCAAACTCAGCAATCCTCCTGCCTCTGCCTCCTGAGTGCTGGTCTTGTTAGTTTTCCTAGAGCTTATGACACATTAATAATACATCATTGGTCTGTTTTCTCTGTTACAGATCTGTCTCTATGTATAAACTGTTTAAATATGTACATGTTAAAGTTAACTATACAGTTAAATATACATTGCAGTTTATATATGTCGATTTTATACTTTGCAGAGTAAATTGTATGTATTGCGGTCTTAGCGCCCATACTGCTTACCACTGAGTTACATGCCTGTCTAGGTTCTGGATGTGACACTGACCTCAGTCCTGTTGTCCCTTTGCTCAGGTGCGCTCTCAGAACAAGCCTCAGGTCCTCTGGGACAGAACCTAGATGTGGAAGCCTACTCACAGTACAGCAATGTCCAGTTTCCCCAAGTTCAACCACAGATTTCCTCCTCATCCTATTATTCCAACCTGGGCTTCTACCCCCAGCAGCCGGAGGAGTGGTACCCACCTGGGATCTATGAACTCCGGCGAATGCCTCCTGAGACTGTCTACCAGGCAGAGACTGAGGTGGCAGAGATGCCGGTAGCAAAGAAGCCCCGGATGGGCGCCTCAGCTGGCAGAATAAAAGGGGACGAGCTGTGTGTCGTTTGTGGAGACAGAGCCTCTGGATATCACTATAATGCACTGACTTGTGAAGGTTGCAAAGGTGAGGTCTGTTGGTTGGCAATTTTTTTTTTCTCTCTTTTTTTTTTTTCAGTGTTTTGAGACAGGGTCTCGCTTTGTAGTCGAGGGTGGCCCTGAACTCACTAGGTAGTCCAGGCTAGCCTTAAACTCAGCAATCCTCCTGCCTCTGCCTCCTGAGTACTGGGATTACAGGCACGAGCCATATAAACTCACTGAGATTCTATAAAGATAGAGGAAGGCCTGATTTAAGACATATTAGTATTGATTCTAATACACCTTGCAGGTGAGATTGTCTTGGAGTATGATCCAATATGGGGTTTCAAACTGTTTCACTGTCCAGGAAGCTCTTTGTAGGAACTATCATGACATCACAGGAAGTGTGGGATTCTGGGAGGGTGGGCAGTTTGGAATCCATTCACAGCTTCTGCTCCAGGCTGTCCAAAGTTAACTGATATTAGCTCTGGGCTTCAGACTGCTCACCTGTAAAATGAAGATAACAAGAAAGACAGGGAGGAGGGAGAAGAGGAGGGAGAGGAGGAGGGTGAGATGATAAAGGTTATAATGTTGCTACTGCTGTTGAAGATGACAGATAACATATAGAGGCGATTATTACTGTGTAGACCAGCACTGTTCTGGGACCTTTTATGTGCTGATTTAATCTTATAACAAGTCTTTGAGGTAGTTACTTACTGACTGTCACAAGGATTAAACAAGATAATAGGTGTAAGGCAATTAATGGATACTTGCCAGTGGTAGATCTTCCATACATGCCTGCTGTTACCATTGTGTTGTTGAAAACATGAAGAGGTGTTTAGGCAGCAGTTCAGAGCGTGAGGGTGTAAGTCCAGAGGAGTGAACTAGTTCTGGGACCGAGGCAGCTACAAGCACCAGCAGGCAGCCTGCGTTCTGGGTCTCTCTTCCTGGGAACTAGACACCCTGGGAGATCTGGGGTTTGGGCTCCTGCTCTTGGGACTTTGCTTGTTTGGGAGTCAGAATGGATCCCAGAGATGTGCCAGCCCCAGCCGAGGGCGACCACCAGCCTCCAGCGGCTCAGCGGGCACCAGGAGGGGAAGGTGGCAGTGGACTTTTGCTTTTTCCTCCTTTTGACTGTGTCATCACTTAATCAACATGCTGCCAAAGCAGTGAGGACACAGGATCCCAAAGCCAAGTGGTAAAAAGGGGTGCCACTGATGAGGCCTCTGTCCCCACCATCTCCACCCAAGCGCTGCTCAGCAGAGAACCTCTGGATCAGTTACACTGATTTCCTCTGGGATTTTTATTACTTCCTCTCTTTTGCTTAGTTTGAATTTAATTTGTTCTTTTTTTCTAATTTCCTAAAGTTAAAGCTTAGATTTTTGCTTTTAGGTCTTCACATAGAGCATATATTTTAATCCTACAAATTTCCCTGTTTGTACTAGATCCCACCTGTTTTTGGTAAATTCTGTTTTCATTTAGTTTATTTTCAGTCGACAATTTAGGTAGTCATTTCTGTATCTTAGGTTTACTTTGTGTATGACTTTTTGGAGGACTCTGTGGTTGAGCTGTTGCATTCCTATATTTTCCAAGTCAAATCTAACATTTCCTGGACTCACAACCCCCCTAGCAGATGAAAAATCCCTCTTGGGCCGTGTCTAAAAATGTGTGTGCTCGGACTGTGCAGAGAACTCAGGGGTTTACACAAGGTGAGATGTCTCGTTTTCAGTTGATATGCCTCTAGTTCCACTTTGACTCGGTCTCCTGAAAGGGACCATCTTAGATACATTTCAGCATGGACATTTAAAGCCAGGTTTTATGGCTGTGCTTCTTAGCATCTTTATGTCCTTGTCTCAGAGCCACCTCGTAATCAATCTGTCCTCCTTTTGGAGAGCTGGGCCAATCAATGCTCAGAGGACCTATGAGACTCATGTCACCCCAGGTTTCCCACATTGGTTTCCCACTAACCTGTGCTTGCTTCCCCTAACTCTGAAGCACTGACAGCAAGTCCAACATTCTTGAGATGACCTCATATAACCTTTTCAATGAGGGTTTAAAAAAAAACCCTATGCAAGAATTACCTTCATTTACAGGTAGATAACCTAGCGTTTGTCTCAGCAAGTGAATGGAGAAAGGCAGTTTACTTCCCTCTTGGGATGGAAAGAAAATGAAAATGTAGTAGAAGCAAAAACAGTACACATGATTGACTCAATAAATTATTGGTTCATCTTCCTAGAATTGTTTCAAAATGCTATGGAATTGAGGTCTCTGTTATGGGCCCAGCACATACCATGCTGTATGAAATTTGGGGAGATTAATATCTCAAGACAGTTTTTTGAAACGTAAACTCCTTCCGGAAAGGAAGCATAATGAAATGCAGAGTCTGAATGGAGCCTATCAAGATTCAAGTTGAGCTCTACCATTTACTATCTGTAGGACCTTATGCAAACTCACCTCTGTGTTACTTAGCCTCTTCTTCCAGGAGAGAGATAATCATAGTCTCCATCTCACTGGCTTGTTGAGAACTTTAAATGAATTGCCATAGGCGGAGTGTTTAACACAGTACCAAGACCTAAATGGCATCTCCCTTGAGGTTGTTTTAGATGTAAAGTTCTCTGGCTACTCTGCTTTGTGTCTTTATTGCTGTTTAAAAACCTTGCAGACCTTTAAAGTTTTGTAACCTCTGTGAGTATTTTATTGAGTTCAAAGTAATGGAGGCTCCTATTCATGATTACAGTGTCAACCACTGGTGGCTGGCATGTGCACGTGCCTGTGTACACATGTGTGTCTGTATGTGGCTTGGGGCCAAGGTGGCTGGTACGCTGGTTTCATGTGGATAAAGAAGCAGAAAAGCAGGTAGAGCAACATTCTGGAAAGTTCAGGGATCCCAGGGAAAGTACCACTCTGTGACCATTCTCCTGCCACTGCAGAGAGCCCTGCCTACCACAGTCCCCTGCTCCTCTAGTATTAGCAGGAAGGCTGTGTTTCTCAGTGAATTTCCTTTCTATTCATTTTCAAATGACTTTTCCGATAGGAACACTGTTGATTATGTGCAGGGAAGAGGAGATGGAGGGAGGAGTATGTGTGGGGACAGATTTGCATACACATAAATACACTAGTACACCCATATTTAAATGATATACTGATAATATTATGTTCCCTTCTCACAGTGAAAGCTAATTAATTCAGCTATTGAGATGATAATGGTTTCTTTCTCAGTTAATACCAGAGTTTTTTAAAAGCCTGCAAAGTTGTAGGCATCATTTCTTTGACTCATCTTGGAATTTAAGGAGTTTTATTCTGTTAACTATTAAGCTGTCTATCAATATCTATGACAGTTTTTTAAGGAATCATTCCAGGGAGGGGCTGAAGATTATTACTAGAAAGACTGACTCATGTAGGTAAAGTGCTCACTGAGCTCCTGCTTAGGTACCAGGAAGGGAAAGTTCTCTTTCTGCCTTTAGCTGGTTTAAATGTGTGCTTTGCTGTTTGCACTCTCAATATCAATGTTACTCTGAATCCCAGTCTCTCTTCTAACTTAATTTCATTGGAAATGATCTTTAAGGAAATGTTAAGACTTTCCCTACTGAAATTAATGCTTGCTGACCAGTTCCCAATCAATCCACAGCTTTACCCTTCAGATGCCTACCCTTTCCTTTAGCCTCTGATTTCCTAGTTGGTTGGTCACCAGAGACTGGAATGTTCTCCCCGCCGCCTCCTCTCTGCTCTCTCCCAGGCATGACCTGTGTCCTGCAAGCCACATCTGGTCCCTGGACCCCACTCTTCCTCCACTCATTCCCGGAGTTTTCTCTACGCACAAGCCACTATCACTCTCCTGTCAAACACTTTAATGGCTTCTCTCTTTCCTCTTGAACACTTGACTCCTTTGGCTTTAAAGAGATTTTGATTGCATTCTGCTCCCACTGTATCCCATTAATCTTCTACTACTAATGCCCCATACTCTACCCTTCTGCCATTTTGGATTCCCCACCTTCCTGGGAACTTGTCACTCTGTCCACTTCCCACAATACCTTTCCTCCCTTGTGGCCCATGCCTCAAAATCCTACTTATTTTCCAAGGCCTCACTCATAAATTCCTCTTCCTTCGTGAAGCCTTCTGTGGTCCCCCTACTTGGAATTAATAAGGGTCACTCCCAGCCCTTAGAATGTCTTTTCCTGGAGAAGCTTAATTTTTAGGTGTTGAGAAATCATCATATTCAAACATGTTTTTCCCTGCTACTGGAAAATTATCAAAATAAATATGTAAATTTCTGTGCCTGCAATGAAATTACTGCCCTTCTCCCTTAAATGTGGTTCAACCTATAGAAGCATATGGTGAGGTTTTGAAATAATCACTGATGTTCCTACAATTACTTAATTAGCTACCTGACACTTTACCTTCTATTATGCTATAGACAAACTTGATCATCCTACCAAGTTGGGAGCTCTGAAGATGAGAATATCTTATTTGTTTTGGTATCTCCCAGGTCAGAGTCGACGGTCTGCTAACATGGGAAAGGACCCTTGTCTCGATTCTCACCGGAAGGCTCTGGATGCCAAATTCTGTAGTGAATCAGTTTTGCAGAAATTTCACAGTGGGTATCTAAGAGCAGTAGGAAGAGGTCCGCAGTAGGAAGTTAGAGAGAGTATTTTCAGAGATTTGGGAGTCCCCTGATTAGTGCATTGTGTATTCTTCATGCCACTGCATAGGTGTCCTCACTGTAATGTAGAGAACTTCTGGGAGAATTAGAAGATGTTCCTTCCCCAGGAAAGTCTTAGGAATCCTGCTGTCCAGGCCAAGAAGGCATCTTTGGCAAGACTGCTTGCCAAGATCAACATGTGTCTCTGGAAGTGGAGAGATGCCATGATGGGTGTCTGACTTCCACCTGAAAAGAGCCAATTGCTTACGAGTAAGGGAGAGAGACTGTGAGGCAACCCCCGTCCTGTGAGAGAGACTGGAATGGTAGAAGAGAAGTGCAAGATGTCACTGCACCACACAGAACGCTGTCTGAAATGTATGGATTATTTAGCTGGAATTTTCCATCAGTAAGTTTGGACTGTGGTTAAATCCAGGTTACTGAAACCTCAGGATGGTTATCTGTGGAGTAGGGTATGGGACTCCGTACCGCATGTGCAGACATGTTCCTGCCTCTTCCCCAGTCTCCTGCAGAGTTTCCCAGTCCCCCCACCTTGGACTGTGGAAGCACCCCCCACCAAACTTAGCTGACCAGATGGAGGTGATGACTAGAAGCAGGACTCAGGAAAAGGAGAGGCATAGAAGATGGTCACATCCTGGCCCTGGAGCTGGGCATTGTACCTATCACAGACTGCAGCTGGGCTGCACCTTCTCCAGGGAGTTTGCTTTGAAATCAAGGTTGACATTTTTTATGGTGATGCCAGGCTGGCACATTAAGTTCTGAGTTGAAACCTTGAATGCAGCTTTCACCCTGAATTTCATGTGAATGGCAACACAATTTGGGGGGCTCAGTTCATTAGCAATTTCCATCTGAAGCTGATGGCTCCCGTGCCTGCTCTGGCCAGCTCAGCCTCCTCAGGGCTCCTGCAGCACTGGCTTCACTTGTTTAGCTACTGGCACAGTTTCCCTCACCTAAGCTTTGAACGCTAGGACGGCAGGGATGAACTATTCCTCTTCATGGCACCAATGCCTGGTGCTCCGTGGCTTGCAATTGCCCCCCAGTAAAAATGATATGAGAGTAATTTATCATAAAAACAAACTCATATGGTTCCCTAAGAAAGGCTATATTTCAAACTTGTCTATATTTTGAGAGATAAATTAAAAAACAGCAGGCTTTTCAACAATACAACATCACAGGAAGTATCCTTTGTTCCCAGTATGCGCAAGGATTTCCTGGGTGTTTTCCTGAAGTTTGTGAGAAAGATCTGGTGGCTCTGAATCCAGTGTGTGATCGTGAGCAGTTTCAGGCGCTTTTTGTTTTTTACACCTTTCAGTGTTTCTTCCACAGGTTTCTTCAGGAGAAGCATCACCAAGAACGCAGTGTACAAGTGCAAAAATGGTGGTAACTGTGTGATGGACATGTACATGCGGAGAAAGTGCCAGGAGTGCCGGCTAAGGAAGTGCAGAGAGATGGGAATGTTGGCTGAATGTATGTATACAGGTATCCGCCTCAAGCCCTTACATTCCACCACAAACCCCTTAAGGAGGCAGTCACAGGTAACCCATATCACCAGGCGGATTCGTCACATATTACAAAGAAATCTGCCACGCTACCTGAGCTCTGGAGAATAGTCACGAGCCTCTGAAATTCTCCAAGCTGTCAACTAAACAGAACCTTAGTCCACCTGAAAAAAGTGGTTGTTGTTTGTTGATTCGTTTTGTTATAGGAATCATATGTGGGGTGAAAAGGCGATGAATCACAAAGTAATGTATTTTAGTGAGCTATGAAGAATGACATTCTGAAAGTTTCTCCCAAATTTGATTTTAATATACTTTTTATTTATTGCTTAATTAGCACAAAATTCACAGTAGTGGGAAAAAATAGGAATGTTACATAAAGTATAATTGCCTCTGAATTGTCTAAATAGAGTTTTAAGCCAAGTCTTAAAAAAAACAATTCTCCTTCCCTTTGTGCTGCTCTGAACCACTTTGTAATAGGCTCACACAGGAAATTAACTTCCCCCAGTTTTAATATAATTTTGTCTTTCAATCTGATAACGAAACATTGTATTAACTGTTGGCTTTGTGGGGAAGTATAATCTTCATCAAAATTGGAATGCATGTTAGTCTATAACACAATTAATTTTTCATCCTGCAGATTCGACAGACAACTCAGATTCTGAGATATGTCTCGTTCCTCCTCAAAACACAAATAGACAAACAAATGTCACCAAGGGGATGACAGCATGCAGGGAGGGAATGCCACAGGAAATAAAAGTGTGTGGAAAGTGACTCCAGTTCTATTGTTCCCAAACTATACGGTCCCCTGGGATGGACCTGGAGAAATAATATGTGCAGAAGGAGAAAAAAATAGGTCTGTGAAAATAATCCAGCTCTGAGGGGATGAAAGTTTTATGGTGGCTGATCACAATCTCATTTTCGCATATGTGAAACCAGAGCCTAACTAGAGGCTGCTGCTGGAATCCTATCTTGCAATGGAAACTCCTACTTTGATACTGGCTGGTTTATGTTGCTCATTACTTAAATATGAACCTGTTCCAGTTGAAGTTCTGAGGACAGTTTGTTTAGCCGAGTCCCCCTGTGTAAGCGCAAAGTGTTATTTATGAGTACAAATATTTCCAGTAACAGATGTAAATCTTTTATGAACCTATAAACTAAATTCCCTATACAAAGAACTTCCTGGAATTTTATTTCATTAACACAAGAGCAGAATAAAGAAGTTAAGTGAAAGTATGAGATATTGTGCTAGTCTTTTTTTTTTTTTTTTTTTTTTTTGACACAAGGTCTTGCTTTGTAGTTTAGGCTGGCCCTGAGCTCACTGTGGAGCCCAGGCAAGCCTTGAACTCAGCAATCCTCCTGCCTCTGCCTCCTGAGTATTGGGATTACAGGTGTGAGCCACCACACCTGGCATTGTGGTATGTGGATAACGGGGATCAAATTCGAGACCTTGTGCTTGCAAGACAAGATGCCAGAACCACTGAGCTAAATCCCCAAACCCTGTCCTACATTATTTTTAGACTTCTGTTTAAGTAGCAACCAAAAATGATATTACATGATCATTTAAAAATGTTCAATCACTTTGTATTAGATTTCTGGCACTTAAAACATATAAAAACCTAAGATAACCTAAAAGAAAGGGTTGGTATTGGCTCACAGTTCTAGAGGGTTAGTCTATAGCAGTTGGACCCATTTTGTTGCTTTCAGACTCCTGGTAGGGGTGCAGAATGGCAATAGTGAGGAATGCATGGCAGAGGAAGCTGCTCAGTGCGTGAACAGGAAGCAAAAGAGAAAGAAGAGAGCCTAATATCCCACAGCCCTCTCCGAGGCCATACCTCTAGTACTCAAAGGACCATCCACTGGGCTCCATCTCTTAAAGGCTCCACACCACCACCACCCAGGAGCTCAATACTGGAGACCAAGCTTTTAGTATATGTGCTACCAAAGTGAGCACTGGAGACCAAGCTTTTAACACACTGCCCTTTGGGGAGAAACATTCAATATCCAGACTATAGTACTCCTTGATTATTCTGTCTGTTTTCAATAATCTACATAGTTGTGAAAATCAATACAATTTAAAAAGTTTCTCTAAAGGTGTTAAAATTTGTTTTACTCAATAAACCTAATTCTACGTGTTTGATGTGAACCTAAGTATACTTTTTATGGTGTAGTGATGGGTGAAAGTGATATGAACATTATGTTGTGAAATACCAGCTCTCCAGCAATCCTGGGCTATGGAAAGAGCATTTGCCTTTTTAGTGCATTTTGTACACAGCTTCAGTAGCACATTCTTTGTCTGAAGCATCTTTAAAATTGACTTAATTACATCCTAGCTATATAAACCTCTATGAGGTAGATGTTATTCTTTTGTTTTTTTGTTTTTTTGAGACAGGGTCTCGCTTTGTAGTTCAGACTGGCCCTGAGCTCACTATGTAACCCAGGCAAGCCTCAAACTCAGTAATCCTCCTGCCTCTGCCTGGAATGACAGGCATGAGCCACGTGGTTACCAGGGATTGAACCAGGGATCTTGCACTTGCTAGGCAGGTGCTGGATTCACTGAGCTAAATCTCTGGTCCCGTTATTTGCATTTTACAAATGAAGAAACAGGCTCATGGAGGTTAAACTTCATGGACAAGGTCAAGTCTTAAACCTAGGCCTTCTCTTAAGTGTCTAAAAGGCCAGAATTAGTTCTATATTGAATTACATATGATTTCTGGGCCAAACTGGCAGCAGCTGCTTCAGGACGACACAGACAGGTCCTTTGTGATCAGTGACATCTCTCTGTTTATTTTTTCAGGCTTGTTAACTGAAATTCAGTGTAAGTCTAAACGGCTGAGAAAAAACGTGAAGCAGCATGCAGACCAGACCATCCCTGAGGACGGCGAAGGGCATGACACACGGCATGTGACCTCCACAACTAAACTGTGCAGGGTAATGATATGCAGCAGCGTCTGCCACAGCCAGCAGGAGGGAGCTTTTGACAACCTAGAGATCATGGCTGGAGAATTTCCATTCTGGTTGTGCATTGACATGGATCCTTACTTTTTTAAAAGTTTAAAATTTAGTAGTCCATGTTTGCAGTATATAATGGCATTCACAGTGGGGAACTGGTACTAGACATAACCTATCTTTATGCTTTTTAATCTGTCCCTTCCCCTCTCATCCCTTTTTTTTCCCTCAACCTCATAGACGTCTTCTCTGTTAAGAAAGACCTATTTCCCTGTTTCCTATTGTCTTTATTTGGCTCTTGAATTTATTTATACTTTGGGTTTCTCATAGCTTAAATACAAGCTTGTGTGTCTGAATTATTTCACATAACATTCTGGTCTCCAGGTGCATTCATTTTCCTACAAATGACTCAAAATTTATCTTTCCTTATGGTCACATGGTACTTCACTGTGCTTGGTACCATATTTTCTTTTACTCAAGACAGAAATTCATGCTGTGATGTAAACCTTAAAATGACAGTTAAAAAGCAGAAATTCTTCTCCTGGTTCCATTTAACTCCTCCTACCACAGGGTTGCCAGTGGGAATGATTTGCTATACAGTATGTGGTGGAGTTATCCAGCTGAATTCAGATGGCCGCTGAGGAGGAGGCTCAAACTTAGCAGAAGTTGTTAAGTAGGTTTTATCAATGAGTAAAACAGGGCAAGTACACACCTGTGGACCAACAGGGAGAAGCCCTTCCTACTTAGGCACAATTTCTAAAGAATTTCTTGCAGCAACTTGGGACAAAATAGGGGAGCAGCAGTCAGACGATTGGACAAACACACAGGGCATTTGGGAGAGTTTTAATTTGCTGTTAGCCAAAAACCAAGAGGCTGCAGTTGTCTGAGCCACACCCTTCTCAGTATAGTTATACTCTCGGCAGGGAGAGCATCATCCATTTTTAGTTTTTCAGATACATTATTTTGTATTCATTTCAGAATAAATAATATTGTAGAAAAGTATTTGCTCTAATGCTGCATTGGCAGCCCTTTGGTATGAAGAAGGAAAGGGTTGACCCCATTATTCACACTAAAACAATGCTATTAAGAGGGAAAGAGATATTCAGGGTTGGATTGCCTAGATTAATGACTCTATATTTTGGGGGCTGGGAAACAATTTTTCTATGAAGTTCTAGGTGTCTGGGCTCTGGTCACATGGCCCTCTGATCACAGTTATTTAATTCTGCCACTTGAAGGCAAAGAATACCTAGATAGGCAAAGAAGCGTGGCCAATGGGATTGGGTTTATCAAACTAGCTGGATTTGGTTCATGGACCACAATTTGTGAACCTCCAGAGTACAAATTTGGGTGGAGCCTCCATATTATATGTGGGAACCTTTCCTTGTTTGTGGCTAAACCTCCAACCTTTCATCAACTTTTGCTATGAAAGGACTCAATAAGTTTCATATTCATACTACTGTTTATTCCCATAAGTACATGAAAAGAATATTTGTTATCTTTGTCTCCTAGATAGGAAGGTAAGCAGCTTGAAACAAATTTGGTGCAGTTTGATGTTTGTCTCATAATCCTAAGAAAGCAGCTATGTGCACTACATTAGAGCTTATAGTTCCTGTTTATCTGTAGGCCATATTTTGCTGTTAGTTAATCCAGAGGAAGTATCCTTGTAACCACCCTCCCTAACACTTCTTATTTTCTTGCCAGTGTAGGAGAAAACTGAACTCACTTCAGATCAACAGAATCTTCTACATTATATTATGGATTCATATAACAAACAGAGGATGCCTCAGGAAATAACAAATAAAATTGTATGTATAACATCTAAAATACATTTACTTAAAGTTAGCATTTTCTGAGGCTTTGACTATCTTGAAGATGGAATTTATATAGAAGTGTGTTACTTGAAATGGTTCAATCTGAGAATTTAAGTGATATAATTAAACTTTTAGCTGTGTTAAACTATTAAGGAGGAAGATGCCTCATATCCATCTTGTGAATAGTAATTGTTTGCCAAAGATCTGAGAAATATGAGCTTGGTATTCACATTTGTTTATTTCAATCTGGTTTTTTTCTTTAGTCTAATGATTTTATAGTGATGTATACTTCTCTTATCTAGGATGTATACTTCTCTTATCTAGGTATTAATAATTTTTTTCTTAAAATTTTAGTTAAAAGAAGAATTCAGTGCTGAAGAGAATTTCCTCATTTTAACAGAAATGGCTACCAGTCATGTACAGATCCTTGTAGAATTCACAAAAAAACTGCCAGGTATTTTTAAATTAAAAAACTTAATATTTATTGAGTGTGTAAATATGTGGCAGAGATTACATTAATTGTCTTGCATATAATGTTCTGTTCAGTTCTCAAAACATTCCTGTGTGATCAGATCTATTTTTGCTATTATTTTTATTACTATGTAATTATTTCTCTGTTATTAGAAACAGGGGAGAAAATTAGGGGTGGCTTAGCTGCATTGACTGGGGCTAGACGCTAAGGTAAGTCAGGGCCAACTAAGGACTTTAGTCCTGCTCCTCAATGATAGAGATTTCAGTGGCATTTACTTTTGAGGAGAGGAAAATGATGAAGTGTTTGTTACAGAGATGTACCTTTACCTTCTTTGTACAAGGTGGTTTTGAACGGGAGGCAGGAGCAGTTAGTATGCTGTTGAATAAGTGCAGAAAAGAGAGCTTGAAGTGAAGCAATAGCAGGAGGAGATAAAAAGAAATATAAAGAAGACAGTAAAAACTTGGTGAGCAGTGTACTGCAAGGTGAAATTGGGAAACATTTTCATTTACCTGGTGATGCCAGTGCAGAAACAGGAATTCAGTCTTATCCTCAGCCTGTTGTTCTTTCTGTCTGTCATGCTGTCAATGCTATTTAAGATAATCGGTTTAGATTGTTTTAGTGTTTTACAAAACATCCGAACATTAGAATCCTATGATTCAGAAGATTATAATAGATACTTTATACGACACTGCAATACTTATATGACACCATAACACTTTGATGTTAAATTGCAGAGGGTAACTTCTGACACTGGATTTTAATTAGATATGTTAATCTGCCCTCTTTTGCCAGTATTGGGTTGTTGTTTTATTAAATGTGTCACAGATAGACATGTCTACACAAAATTCATAAAATGTGGGGAGAAAGTTCTCACTATCATTGAAACATCAATATTCTTTCATCCTTTATTAAAAGTAGAAGAGAAACTTAATTTGTTATATGGTAATTAAGCTAAAGGCAATGTTGCTCAAAAAACAAGATTATACAACAGTAATGAGGAAGAACTGAGAAAATAGAAAGAATAATTTTTTTGTTATTTATGGGAAATGTTTATTCAGTTCAAATGGTCAGTTGGTATGACCAAGAAATAATTGTAGAAAAAAAAATCTCATTCCAAGAAGGTAACTCATCTGAAAGTAATGGCAAGAACTTTACATGTCTTCTTTCCCAGTGCCTCACCTCTTCTGAGGAAGAATGCAATTCATGTATGTACAAGAAAAAAAATGTATAAAACAGAAGAAAATATAAAGCAAAAAAATTTTGGAAGGAAAAAAGTAATTTAGCAATAATTATAGAAATGGCATTATTGGTCTAGAGACTTAGCTCAGTGGTTCCTGCGCCTGTCTAGTGCAAGGTCCCTAGTTGATCCCTGGTAACCACACACCACAATGCCAGGCATGGTGACTCACACCCACCAGCAATCAGTACCACATACCACAATGCCAGGTGTGGTGGCTCATGCCTGTCATTCCAGCACTCGGGAGGCAGAGGCAGGAGGATTGCTGAGTTCGAGGCTTTCCTGGGCAACATAGTGAACTCACAGCCAGCCTGAACTATAAAGTGAGACCCTGTCTCAAAAAAAAAAAAAAAGGAAATGACATTATTATATATTGTAATATTAGTAATATACCAATACTGAAAGAGTATTTGGTGAAAACAATAGAATCCTAATCAGTTCATGGAGCAGACCCCTTGCTGGAGTCAGGCACTGTCCAGGGTGCTGGAGAGCAAGTGGCGGGAGGTAAGGCTCACCTGGGTTCATCAGGACAGTGACTCTTGAGCTTTCACTCTTAACTAAACACCCGTGAGTCAGTCAAATAGTCTAGATACACATGAAGTACTCTTTTTAGCTGTGGCTACTTGTGCTGTTCAGAGCTGGCCCTGCACACCAGGTGTGACTCACACCATGACCGCAGAAATAATCTGCTCACCTCTCCCTAGGGCTGCTGAACCTGAATCATTTGTCTCTGCTACAGGGCATGTATTGGATATGGAGTTGAGATCTCCTTTTGCTTAACCTGCTCAATAAATCCTGCTCAATGATAATAAAAGTCAGCTTCTGTTCTGAGGCTGTAGTACTCCAAAGACTCCAAAGTTTGGATCTTTTCTTAAAATAATTATAAAATCACATTACAGAAGTGTTTTGTACTGATGAAATCTCTGTATAAATGATATTATATGTAGACTGTGCAAAATGTACCAAAAAAGCTTCTTGATGATGATTTGAGTATGGTCTTTACTCAGGATTTCAGACTTTGGACCATGAAGATCAGATTGCGTTGCTGAAAGGCTCGGCTGTTGAAGCTATGTTCCTCCGTTCAGCTGAAATTTTCAGTAAAAAACTGCCAGCTGGACATGTTGACCTTTTGGAAGAGAGAATTCGAAAGAGCGGTAAGTGATTTGGGAGATGGTGAAAGAGTCTGTTGCTGCAAGTAAAACCGACTCACCCATGAAAGCAGGCTTATGTATCTGTGTGACATCCCAGGGCTCCTGTGCCTGGGAGGGAGAGAGACTCTAAGATATGTGTAGATGGGACTTTTGGAAGCTTGAAACAGTGAAACACTGGCATGCTTTCTCCATTGCACTAAGATGAAGGGTCAGAGGAAGATTTTTGTAAGCACTGAAGAGTAGACTGAATTTTTACGAGGCCACACAAAACACTGAAATTATTTGGTCCAGAAAAAGACTCAGTTATTCAAAACCTTCAGGCATGGAATATTACAAAGTCAGCTATTGTTCATCCTTACTTAAAATAATCAATTAAAATAGCAACATATATTTTATATAGACACACACATATACACACACACAGGGTCCAGACACTGTTCTAAGTGTTTTACATATAATTTAATAAAATTCATGTAAAAATCTTATTAAATAAGTACTGTTACTATTGCATTTTACAGATGGGGAAACAGAGAGGATAAGTAACTTTGCCAAGAGAGAGAGGAAGTTGACTGCAAAAGCCACGTGCAATTTTTGGCAGTGGGTGGCACTGGGAATTGAGCCAGGATCCTTCTCATGTTGGGTGAAGGCTCCACCCAGGACCTGTGCCTTTCACCAGGAGCTATGTGTTCTACCCACGCTTCTCCATCGTAGGCTCTCAAGAGACAGGATGAAAGAGAGTGAGCAACTCAGTTTAACTCAGGGAGCAATACTTTGACAGGAGGATGGAGGGACATTAAGATCAGTTTCTAGGAATCCTATGCAATTAATCTGAAGAAGATCCTTGAAATGAATTATTATTTTTCTGAGAGATTTTGCATGTGGGCTGGGGAAAGGAGGAGGATCAGAGGTGATGACTTCTTAAGATTTTATCCTTCTGTGGTCCACTGGATCATGTCGGAAGACCTTTAGAGCCAGGATTTTATAAAGTAGTCCAAAGAAAATGTTCACACAGTGCTGCACTGGGGATATAAAGAAAACAAACTCAAAATTATTTTTAAAAGTTGTCTTCCCATAGTCATCATTCTTTAAGTTAAAATCTAGCAGTTACTTTTTAAATTTCCTGTTCCTTATTTGAAAAATCCCTAAATCTACAAGTGTCATTACATCACTGGTAGAGTTCAGAATGTATTACTCTTTTTTGTCGGTCGATGTATTACTTGATAAGTACTGAGGGCAGCGCCTGGCGAGGGACAGAAGGGTCGCATGTCGTCTGTTCTGCCGCCCGCCGCCGAGTGGAGGGTAACTAACTGTATGTGGGCAGAGGAAGAGGTGCAGAGAGAGGAGAGAGATGACTTCTAACTGGGAAGCTTTCCTGCCTAGCAGGGTTTTGCTAGGGTTTGAGCTGGGTCTTGAGTGAGGTGTGATCTGGATGTCCAGGGTGCGGTGCCAGGGGAAGAGCTGGGGCCTTGGAACAGAAGTGAGGAAGCACAGGCATGTGTAGGGACAGAGGGCCACTGACTCAATGTGAGAAAAGCTTACATTAAAAAGAAGTGGAAGGGGGACAAGCCAGAACCATGTAGCTGAGCTAAGGATCTTTGGGCTAAAGATTTTGTTATTTTCTAAGTAATACGTTGACAACAAAGATTTTCAGGCAGAGGATGGAAAATACTAAATCACAAATTATGAGTCCTCCTGTGGTGCTGGGATGGACAGGACAAGAGAGCCCTGGGAAAGGCAAGAAGTTTACAGGACACAGGATGCTGGGGCAAAGGAGACATCTCAGGGATATATTGGCTGTTTCTTGTTCTTTGAAACACGATGTGTTGTTAAGAAATGTGGATTCTGGGGCCGGAGGGTTGGCTCAGTGGTTCCGGCGCCTGCCTCGCAAGCTGTAAGGACCTGAGTTCGATCCCCGGTTACCACATATAATGCTGGGCGTGGTGGCTCACGCCTGTAATCCCAGCACTCGGGAGGCAGAGACAGGAGGATTGCTGAGTTCGCGGTGGCTTGCCTGGGCACCATAGTGAGCTCAGGGCCAGCCT
>PVIC010015058.1:0-35682 GCA_004025085.1 Thryonomys swinderianus
TGGGAGTGGATTGCTCAGTGGGTTCAGGGTTTTCTTTGGAGGTGATGAAAATGTTCTGGAAAGTGAGCACAGGAAAGCCTGTACAACAGTGTGAATTTAGTAAGTACCATTTAATCTCCACTTTAAATGTCTAAATAGATTAATTGTATGTTATCTGCAGTTTACATTTTAAAAATGTTTCAGTATCATTTTAAAAATTAAATAAGAGCATTTTTGTAATTTGTATAATACCCCCCAATGATGCAAAGCATGTCTATTTTGTTTGTTTGTTTGTTTTCTTTTGTTTCAAAAATTATTTTGGTGGGCCATGGATTTAACTCAGTGGCACTACCTTTGCTTTGCAAGTGCAAGGCACTGAGTTCAATCCCTGGTACAAAAAAAAAAAAAAAAAGAAGAAAGAAAGAAAAAATATATATATTTTGGTAACTAACAGGTACTTGAATTTCATGTTGCATCTGATACTTATGTTCTTAATGGGAATCCAGTATTTGTCCTTGGAGTTGTTTTAAAATTTTATGAACCCAAATATTGGAATTTTAGATACAGGCATATTTCTCTTAATATTATTGCAATATTGAATTTGCTCTTCAATATTATTCTAAATATTGAATTTAAAGTTCAATATTGATGAGTTGTCAAAATAAAAGTAGAATTTTTCTTCACGTTTAGAATCTAAAAGTGTCATGGTAGAAGTGACAATGTGAGAGACCATTACAATGAAGTTAATATGATGATGTCAAAGGTGTGACCTAATTAAAATGTAAAGTAAGCACATTTCTTAAAAATTGACATTGCAGCTCAGACTGTCCTGAAGGGGGACTATTATTTGTTGAAAATTTGACTTGGCAAGTTCTCTTCACAAGTTCATTGCTTTAAGCTCACAGTGTAAGCATATATTGGCCTGCCTGATAAGACGAAAAGAATTAGGCAGATTCAGGAAGGTTAAAATGAAGTTGAATGAGTTATGAGTGCTTTTGATATTATGCACATGTACTTATTTGAGAAATTTGGAAAATGCCTGCCACCTACAGATTCATATATAGCTCTAATTCAGTATTTTGAATGTAAAATTCACACTTTATATTCTTCTGGTCCTGATATTCATTGTTGTTAATTTTATGTTCTTTCTTTTACCCCCAAACACTTATTTCTTCCACTTGTATTTCAGGTGTCTTTCATTAAGATTCCTCTTATCTTCTTTCCTATAAGAAATATCTGTTTTTCTAGAAGTTTTTCACTTGTGTTTTTGGGGAGTTTTCCATAAAGTTATGGTGAACCTTTAAGTGAGAAATGACTGAAAAATATGGTGAATGTCTAAGTTTTCAAAAATGAGCACAGTAGAAGATGCATGGCCATTAATTCCTCTCTAAAAAGGTTCCCTTTCCTCGAACATGCTTGTGCTATTGTTCCTGCCCCTCTCTGGCCAGTGCTGGAGTCCTCTCCTGGCTGGGTTCAGTCGCACTGTCATGGCTACCTTGGCCTCCCGAGTCGGTTCAAAACGTTCAGTCCATGATTGACTCTGGAAGAGCCAGAAGTCTCCTGGCCCCGACCCTGTGAACACAGTCGATGTGGACACACTGCAGTGCTTTCTCAAGCCTGCCTTTCCGTGGGTACCACTGCATAGCAACAGCGGATTCGGATCACACATTGGACAGACGTGACAGAGAACTTTTAGATCTGCTTCAAAAATGGCAGGAATGATGGCATAAGTGTCCAAGGATGATCCGTGGCAAAATGACTTTTACTATAAATTTTTCGTAGCTTAAACACTCAACATGTATTTTGATCATACCATATACATGCGCTGTGTCCTGTGTTAGGTAATTTGATCCTCAAGAACAGGAATGACTCTTCTAGGTGAAGCACAAAGTGAATATAAAATTGAGTGAATGTCAAAGGCCACGTACATGTATGCTCACTCTCTCAGTCACATAGCTCTCCTAATTTCATATCATTACATCTTACAACACTGTTAACAGTCAAACCAAAGTTACCATCATTCATTTCTTCATGGTTCCTAGAGATCAACATTACAACTGCACTCTCTCCAGCAAGAACCAGAGTGAAAAAAGTTTATGGGTACT
Source organism: Thryonomys swinderianus (assembly GCA_004025085.1). NCBI lineage: Eukaryota > Metazoa > Chordata > Mammalia > Rodentia > Thryonomyidae > Thryonomys > Thryonomys swinderianus. Next base: position 2,085 of record PVIC010015058.1, read on the forward strand.
TTGTAGCTATTGAGAGGTGCTGCGAAGCTTAGAGGTGGAGCTTAGTGAGCCGCCTCTGGTCACTGGGGAGCATGCCCGTAAAGGCTCCTTTTCAAGAAATCATGGACTGAAACCTCTGAAAGCCTGAGCCAAAATAAACCTTTTCACATTTGTAAATTGATTTATCTCACCTATTTGTGATAGTAACAGAAAGCTGACCAAAACAATGGTGATTGTACTGCACTTACTAGAGTATCCAGCCAATTTGCATTAGAAATAGTACTTATAATCTAATTGCTTAACTTTTTGCTAAGTATCCAAGTTTGCTAAATACCCAAAACCCAAGCACAAGTATAGCTTTACACCAAACTTTTAGTACTTTGTTGTGAGAAGCCCTCAGTTATTATCAGTATTTTAAATGCTGAATGCCTTCATTCCCATGTAGCTCCTCTAGTACTTCAGCTTGTTGCCTGTTGTCTTCGCATTTGCATCCTGAGGTAGAATTTCGCTGTAGCCACAAATCTATAATTGAACACAATAATTTTTTTTTTTTTTTGCTTTTTTTTGAGATAGGGTCTCGCATTGTAATTCAGGCTGGCCCTGAGCTCACTATGGTGCCCAGGCAAGCACCACGAACTCAGCAATCCTCCTGTCTCTGCCTCCCAAGTGCTGGGATGACAGGCATGAGCCACCACGTCCAGCATTGTGGTATGTGGTGTTGATTGTTGGTGGGCGTGAGTCTCCATGCCCAGCATTATATGTGGTTACCGGGGATCGAACTCAGGTCCTTGCGCTTGCGAGGCAGGCGCCGGAACCACTGAGCTAACCCTCCAGCCCTGAACACAATAATTTTTAAAAGAATGTCAATCACTTAATGGAAATAAGTAAGATAGAGACTGTGGCATGTTAATTTCCAGGAATATTGTCTGCAGTGTCAACATTCCTATATTTGGAGGATAATGGCTCTGAGCAAAATTACTCTGTGGAAACAAGCTTAGAAAGGTCCTCACTGGAAAGGAAACAGAACAGAAATTGTAAACTCACTGAACACGTAACATCACTTTAAAGAACCAGTTCTTTATTCTAGTATAGACATTAAAGCATATACCAGTATAATGGCACATTTAGTTCTAGTTCTATTGTAATAGTTTTAATAAAATCAATAACAAGAAAAAGTTGGTAATTTAGACAAAATATTTTAATTCTTATGTAAAGGCTTTTTAAAATCTTGAGTAGCTAATGTTATAAAATGAAGTGCATTTAAATCCTTGGGTAAAGATAATTAAAATATCATACGAACCCAAAGCACTCTAGTTGTTGATGTTCATTAAATTGACCATTATAACTTGTGATAAAAAGGAATATTACTACATTCATAAATTCTGTATGTAGATTTTATTAAGCTGGCATGTTATATGAATTGATTGCCTGACATCTTCTGGCTGTGGCTTAAGATAATAGTGTTTCACATGCATTTTCAATAATCCAGGAATTCTGATGGACTAATTCTAGTTACTTATTATGTTTTTGTTCTGGTTGGCATTTTTCCTTCCTAGTATACAATTATAAGATATAATTATAGCTTTTGGTATGAGACATTATGAGGTTGATTGTGTCAGCATTTCTATTATAACCCTGTTTTCTGTAAGGATTCTATGTGTATGAATGTGTGTGTGTGCGTGTGTGTGTGTGTGTGTGTGAGTGTGTATGAGTGTTCCTACAGAGAAGGAGAAATTCTGTCAGCTCGGTTGACTAGCTTGGCTTATTAATAAACTATTTCCAGTTAGTTATTAAAATGTCAATAGACTCCAGTTTGCTATTGCTTTAATTTTAAAGTTATGTTTCCGTAGACTGTGATTTGCTTTTCTAATCCAAGCTGATATTATAGGTCCTTCAGCCTGTTTTAGCGAACAACAGTACCATTTGGTTTTGTGGACTTACGGTTGATCCACCAGATTGCTTTCCACTCCGTAATCCACAGGGATCACAAGGATGAGGGTTGTGTATTTTCAGATAAAAGATCTAATTTATTGCTTTTCAGTGTGTCAGAATTATTTCCTTTGCTTTGTATTTACATCATCTTTTGTTTTCAGAAACAGAAAGTGGAGTACAAAGTCAAAAGTATGGGCCAGATTGTTTTGGCTAGGAAACTAGTTCTGCCACCTGTATCTTAATTTGTTTTATGTTGCTACAACAAAATGCCCGAGACTGGATAGTGTACATAGGAAAGAGGTCTATTTTCAGTCGTAGTTCCAGATGGCTGGGAAGTCTGAGATCAGACAGGCACCTCGGGGAAGGGCCTTGTGCTGCTTCGACTTCTGACAGAGGAAGAGCAAGCTGGAACAGGCATAAGAAACAAGACGTGAGGGCTGACTTCACTGTCTCACCCGCTGGGCCCTGGAGAATGTCCTTAGGGGCTCTGTGCCCAGTCACCTCTTCACGCGCCACCCGTCTCTAAGTACTGTTACATTTTAGGTCCTGTCTGAACAAGACTGTGGGCAGCAAACTACGCTCAGTGCGTAGCACTGTCCATTAGTCAGCGTCTTCACACAGGTGCTCCCCTGTAAAGCAGAGTGAGAATTTATGTGACAGATTCTGAATAAAATATGCATTCTGTATGTACTGTTATTAATACCTGAATTATTAATACTTGACTTAGAGAGAGGAGACACAAAACTTTAATCATGTTTTTCTTTGTACTAATCAAACCAGACATGGTACTGAAATTACTGCCTGCATCGGAGACTGCCCATTGACGTAGTTTATCTATTGAATTCCCCCCATGGTCGGCTTGTTGAGAATGAAAGGTTCTAGAGAGATATCTGGGCTCAAGTACATACTTTTGGCATCAGGAAAATAAACGTAGAAGTCTTAGTTCCCACTTTAGTAATATGGGATAACTATATAATGAACTACTAGAAATATGTTAATTTAAAGTAAAATAGAACGTGTAGCATACAGTATTAGTATAGTAGTTAAAGGCTCTTTGTGACAGCTATGACACAACTTGTTTGTCTCTACTTGGTCTCTAATGTAGCATTTTGTTTCCTTTCAATTCTAGATATTAGAGAATTTTGATCATGGTTTGCTGGCTTCATAAAAACAGAACCAAGTAAAATTTGCTCCAAGAACATGGGTGTTGATCATCTTACACCACAGTCACCTAATTGCTGGTGGAATGATGTTCTTTTGTGTTGATTGGTTGCATATACTGATTTAGATCTTGGCCTTGTCTCTGTATTTTGTAATTTATTGCCCAGTTTGGTCAAAAGTAAAACAACTGTGAGAGTTGAAGGGTTGATTTCTACCTCTTATTTAATGCTGGAGGAACACTGAGGTGCAGCACACTTAGTACTCTGCATAAGAAAATTGCCAAGCACATGATTGGCTTCAAGCCTCCTGCCTGGGAAACTCGAAACAGAAGGCATTCCTCATACTCCCTGGCTACCTATGAGTCTAGCCATCTTTTTGTTATAAAAACAGGCCCAGGCCCTCCTCCCAAAGCCGAAGAAAGAAATGAGGATGTGCCTAATGAAAATTAGGCACAGAGCTTTAAATTAGCACATTGACTATTACTTTTGTAATAATAGTTTAAAAGCCTGTTGTGGTAATTTAGCTGCACACAGAACCTTTAGAGCTGGCAGATGTTCTAGTGGGTATCTTAACAAGAGTGTGGAGGAAGCAGGTGTCAGTGATTAGTGAAGTAGGCACAGGTGGCTCTGTGTGTGTGTGTGTGTGAGAGAGAGAGAGAGAGAGAGAGAGAGAGAGAGAGAGAGAGTGTGGTCAGTGCTACATCTTTTCTGGGCCAAGACGGGGTAAGCTAGACTTAGGAAAGTCCATTTTATCTCACCCATAGTGTCCTTTTTTAAAATCGAGCATGGTTTTCAACATATCCACAGTGATAAAGGGAGGAAAATGTACGCTCTGCTGGGCTATGCTGGAAGCCCATATTTGGATTGCTTTCCCAGAAGTGAAAATTATCTCCATGTGTTTTCTAGTGAAATCATATGTGAGTTTCTGTGTCTTCTAAAGGTGATTTGCTACTTCTGGTGACTTATAACTTGAGCTTGTTTTTTTTTAAAGGGAAAAATTAAAATACATAGTGCTTTTATGTTAAAACTCTTACTTGTTACAGAGTTAATAATGATATTTATCTAAAGATGATTAAGGTTCATTTTTTTCTAAAAAGCATTACTTATTCTGTATTGTGTCAAGACATTCATTTTTCTGATCTCTCTCAGCGCTGTTCATATGCTCATTTGAATCCCACCCCATTAGCTGTTATCTTGTCCCGCCCTTGACCCCTCAGAAACGTCCTTCCCCTGTGTAGCAGGAAGTTTAGGGTGTAGCACGTCCCCAGTTTACCAAAGAGCTCCTTTCGGGGCGCAAGTTCCCAAGCGAGCCTTGCACAGTACCCATGCAGCTGATACCATACACCTGTCAAAGGTCACAGCCTTACTGTGCACAAGTCAGAGGCTTACTATATCTGAATTAAAACTGAAGCATGACAAGTGCAGGTGAAATAAACCTTGTTCATTTGCAGTGATTCAAATATCTGAGGAAAATCTCTATAGATCCATATTTTATATAAAAACTTGGCACCACGTTCCTATCTTTATTTCCAGCTATTAGACACCTGGTCTTTCTTTAAATCTTTGGCCCTGCTGACTTCGTACGTGAGAGTTCATCATTAGGTCTTTATGATCAACAAAAAATGATAAGCTACAAAACTTGCGTTAGAGAAAGTAAATTTTAAAAACTCTCTAGAAACTGTACATTCAGTTCTTATGGCTTTAATGAAGATATTTAATAAGTGAGATAACCTGTCTTTTTCATTTTGTGATATAGCACGTTACTTGGCTAGTAAGTTGCCTGAATAAAGGCCTTGAATGTGTTTATCTGTGTAAGTAACACTGGCCCACTGGGGTCTACTTAGTCATAGAGGTTGGTTAGTCACACTGGTTATGAAAATACTGAAATAATATTTATTTTACTCTGGCTTTAATCCTCCCACTCTAGTTCTCTTGGGTTTCCCCCCAAGATGCCCAGCCTTCCCATGATCCTCCTCGCACAGCGTTAGTGCCACCTCCAGCACCCTGCTCCGGCGGCACGGCTAGAGCACTCCGCACCACCTTGAAAGTCCCTCCCGAGTGCTCCTATGATGAATGTCAGCTGAGTAAATAAAGGGTCATGTGGAATCAGAGACAAGGAAAAAGGAGATTAAAACCTAGTGATGAGTTTTCCTAAGCTGCAGAATCAAAGGTAAACAATAAATCATAGGAAACATGAGACAAATTTAAAACCATTCTTCAGCCAGGGCTGTAGCAACGCTACAGGGCCTTGAACTCAGCTAGAAAAAAATAATAGAAGCTCACTAAATATATCACAGACAGAGCACCCCCAGTGTCTTCTGGTTCAGATCGGGTAGCAGAAACCCTACTCCGGTTTCCTAGTCATTTTCCAGAGTTCTGTGGTTAAAAGAACCTTGCATTTTCTTGAGAGTCGAGCAGCCCCAGTGGCCTCCTTAGGGCGGTTCCCCCCAGCCCGCCTGCCCGCTCAGAACCTTTGCCTTGGCACCCCAGGAGGCTGACTTCACAGTTCTGTGCATAGTGGAATGAAGAACCTCTAATACTTGGCATTTTAAACTGGCGCTTAGATGGTTCCTCTAAAATCTATTTGCTTTGGCTGGCAAAACAGAATCTGTGAGTAATGAACTAACACTTCGTCTCTTGGTTATATCCTGCAGATAACAGAAAAGGGGAGATGGAGTTAGGAGGGAAGACTGCTGTATAAACAACGTGACATTAAAGACTTCATTGTCTCTGGCTTGTCAGGGAATGAGCTAGACGTGAGACGCACTGTTTGCTGTTGGATGCGATGACAGTGTCTTGGATTTATGACGAGGCTTGTTTCTGTGCACTGGCCGGGGTGAGATGGCCGGGCACCACGGGCAGCCCCAGCATCACCCGCCTGGGGGGGCTCAGGAGAGCTTCCGCTCTGTCTGTCCGAGTGCGCAGGCCTGCACTTGCTCCTTGCTGCCCTCCAGATCCCCGTGTTCTTCACATGGTCTCGAGAGACTGTGACCTCAGAGATAAGCCTTCCCCGAGTCTCAGAGCAGAGCACAGCATCCTGTCAACCGCTGCTCTCCTTGGTGTGAAAATACTTCTGCAGTTCATGTTTCTGACTCTGAGCAGTAATTAAACTTTAAAAAGGTTCCTTATTGTGCGGTTTCAGAGGCCAACTGGAGTCGTTTCACCTTCTGTCGTAAGTAGCGTGCGTGGCCTGCTCCGCCTGCTCTTCCTCTTCGTAGCTCTCCCTCCTGCCTCCGGTGCTGGGAGCCGCGCCGGCCGCTGTCCTCGCTCGGCCTCCTGTTCCTCCTCCAGGACTGGACTCCGGTCAGCTCGCCAGGTCTGTCCAGCCCACAGAGATTAGCCCAGAGTCCGGCAGACAGAGGTTTCTTAGTGCGCATGAACTCTTATTTGTCATAGAGTCCACATTTATGACTTGGCATATTTATTTATTTATTTATTTATGCTGCTTGACTCTCAACTTATTTATTTTATGACTTATTTGTCATAGAGTCCACAGTTTTCCTGTGATAGGCTGATTTGGCTAGAAATTATTTGCCTCCATGTAATCAGGGACTCCTCAAGTTTCTGAAAATGGCCAGTCCCTGGTGACAGTTTGTGCTCCCTCGGGGACAACAGGGAGGCAGTAGTTTTGATTAAACTAAGGCATACTGAGAAATTTTAGTAGCTCAAATAAATTACTGGTAATAGGAAGGCTTTTTTTTTTTTTTAAAGCTAGCGTTGTACTTAAATGTAGGAGGCAACTAGAAATTTGAACACTTATTTTACATTCATTTTTGTCATTATTCTTAAATTTTGGCTTTTTAATGTATTTAATCCTGTACATTGGTTAACTTGTTAGGGTTTTCTAGAGGTCTAATTTTAAATTTTTTTTTTTGAGACAGGGTCTTGCTTTGTCGTTCAGGCTGGCCCTGAGCTCACTATGTAGCCCAGGCAAGCCTCGAACTCAGTAATCCTCCTGCCTCTGCCTCCCCAAGTGTTGGTATCAGAGGTGTGAGCCACCACGCCCTGCACTGCGGTATATGGTACTGATTGCTGGTGGGCGTGAGTCACCACACCCAGCATTGCTGTATGTGGTTACCAGGGATCAAACTCAGGATCTTGCGCTTGCGAGGCAGGCACCAGAACCACTGAACTAAATCGCTGGCCCTTTAAATCTTTTTAGAGTGATACATACAGAAATACATAATCTGAAATTGTATGATATCCATGATATGCTTCTAAGTAGTACACAACAGGGGAGTGGATTAAAGTAGCGAATCCAGACATGAATTGCTCATTTTCACAAGGTGGTAGACACATCAAGTATACCTTTCTCGTCTATTTTCATATAGGCTTGAAATTTTTTGCAGTAAATTTAAGAAACAAAACTAGGCTAGAGATGAGATCCTATGAGTATTACTGGTTATGGATGATATACTTATCACAAGCTCTGTGTAAGCACTGAACTGCCAACCAGGGATCATGGCAGGGGATTCGTGGAGGGTAACAGGGATAGAAAGCATCCTGCGTGTGAGAGCTGAGTTCCTATCTGTTATGGTAAACTGACCCCAAAATATAATTAAATCTAAATTTATCGATGAGAAGTTGTTCATTGGAAGATAAAATATACATGATAAACTATCTTTGGGTGAGGAGAAATGTTTTGGTTTTATTTATCAAAAGCTCTTCTTTGAAGCATAAAAGGATATATGTGTAGTTGTTAGGATTTACGAGCATCTGGAATATTATTTTAAATAATTAATGGAGGAGACATCAGAGCCTGCTCCTCTCTGACCTATAGATTTTTAGTTGTCGGTAGAAGATCTGACAGTACCAGTGTTTACTTTGCTAACCTGTCAGGCCTTTCTGGAGGGGTCCCAAATTTGCTGATGGATCCTAAACTGACTGATTAATGTTTCATGTTAGGCAGCTGCGGGAAATTGTTCAAGGGCTCATGTTTGTTTCTGCTGTGCGGGAAATATGTGCTGTGTATGATTAGTTCAGCTTTCTTTGTGATCCTGTATTTATGATTAGGTCATTCTTTGGCAAATAAATAAATAGCACCTGACATGGTCTGATCTTTTTCTCCTCACTTAAAAAAAAAAAAAAAAAACAACTGAAGAAAAACTTCTTTTTGGAAATTCCATCTCTAAATCACTTACTTTTTAGTTTGTGTTCCTGTACTCTGCCATTGTACATACTCTGTAAATATTTGTTGCATCTTTGCACTTGCAAAATTAACCTTTTTTTCCCAGTTCCTAATAAGAGTTGGCAGCGTACTTTATGAAGCTGGGCCTTGAAGGAGACTACTAGATCCCAGGTGGCCAGAAGCGTCTTCTGTCGAGTAGTAATGTCTTAGATACATAAATAATCACAGAGAAACTGTTCTTTCAGGTGATTGTATCTTCATATCAGAGGTAGACTTTTATTTATTTTCTCTGTGATCTCACTACAATGAGTGTCAGACTGCAGGGTCTGTGTATGGAAAGGTGAACAATCTGGATTCCCCAGTTTTCAGAGACTCTCAAGGTCTTCCCTCTAGGGCCTTGTCCGTTGGCAACATTCACTCACCCTCCCGGCCCCCCGTCCCGCCCCACACCGCTGCTTGGGTGTTTTTTGTGCCACTTGAACACTGTATCTTGAGGCAGTGGCATCTGGTCCTTTGCTGGGACACTCAAAACTCTCTCTGAATAAAAATATTTGCCAATGCTTTGGGGCACTACTGGATAGCACTATAACTTTGATGTCGGTGAAGAGACAACGTCATATTTCCTTCCTTCCTTGGAGAATCAAGAATGTGGTCATACTTTCAGAGACGGGCATGTCTGAACCATGGTCAGGCAGGACATTACCTTTAAATCTCTGTTCTCCCGAAGGCCCCTCAAGTCTAGTCTTCTTTGACAGTTTCTTCGTGAATGTTCTAGTCTTGCTGTTCAGGGCAACCTTAGAAAAATTCCATGGAAAATATAATTATAGTGTCCTTTACTTGGCCCCCAATGTGACAGTTGCATTGCGTGTCACTTCAGGGTGCTTTATGGTACGCGGTCTGGGTTTGATAGGCGGTGCGATTATACCCTCTGTGTCACTGAGAATTTAGAGTGACTTTCATGAGTACTTCTAGACGCTGTTGTTTCATTTATTTGTTTACTTATGTAAAAATGAATTTCTTTCTGCATACAAACCATTTTTCAGCAAAACAGAGGAGCATGCAATGAAGTAGGGGAAAAGGCGTCATGCCCAGGGGAGGCTTGGCGGTGTCCGGTGCTGCTGCTGTTTACCCTCTTCCTGTTTGCCATCACCTTTCTCGTGATACTTCCAGAGCTTTTTGCCAGATTCACACTAGCGTTCTTCACAGATGAGGCCATTGCTTTGCCACAGAGGCGCTGAGAAATGAGATGATCGTTACGTAACTAGTCTGAAGGTGACAGAGCAATAGCAAAGCCGAGTGTGTTTCAGGGAGTGAAGCGCATTCTGATTTGCGTGACTTCCTTACCCTTGAATTTATTGTCCAGGATTATTTTCTAACAGTTTGACTGGGACAGGACACAAGTCACCTAATCCGATTGTCTTGCTGGGACCTGGCTCGCTCTGCTCTTAGGCTTGTCAGGGTCAGTTCCTGGTTCCTGCCCGTGGTCACTGTGTGACTTTTAACTGTCTGTCTCATTTCTTCATTTGTAAGTGGAAATCATGCCTGCACAGCGGAAGAATTAAATTTATACTGAAAGAAGCAGCTGTCTCAGCCTTTTGCGAACCGTCAGTGTCAGTGCTGTGGTTCTGATTGTTATTCTGTTATTATTGTTTATTATTTTTTTATTTTTTCACTCTTTCTGCCATGCAAGCCACTTCGCCTTCTATTACCTTAGAAAGAATCTGCATGTTCTGTGTGTTATGTACTTTGTGATTTCTACAGGAAGTGTATAAAACTCAAACCGGACCAAGATAATTCACCTTTCACTCATAGTGTAAGCAGGGTCCTCCCTAGAGAAGGTAGCATTAAACCGTGACATGTTCTGTACTGATCATTAAGTCCAATTGTGAGCTTTCTGTCCTTTATGATAAAAATGTATATGGCCTCCACTGGATTCTTGAGACAATCCTTGCAAGGTTACCTTCTACATATGTTTCTATTTCCATGCTCATGCTGATCATGTGTATGTACACACACACACACACATCAACTTTTGGCCTGAGATCGCTCTCCTGGAAAACTGCATGAGGTTTATCTATAGAGGAAGAATGCAGACATTTACGTGATACTCTCCAACAATGCTGGTGCCGTTAATGGGCTGTGTGCGCGTCTACAGTAATGACCAGGTGTGGTTTGTGGCTGTCTGGCAAAAGCTGGTGCATACACGCTCGCTACGCATGAGCAGGCAGTGATGAGACGGAGTGCCTTTCCGGCGCTCTGTCCCTGTTAGAAGTGCCCTCACCCCGAAGCACTCCTCCAAGCGAGATGTTTTTATTTATATTGAAGCCTTCAGACTGAGCTGCATGTGCGCGCAGCGCGTCCTGGCCGAAGACGCTGGGGTCTGGGCGCCGCTGCGACGCGGCCTTGGCTGTCGGGTCCTGCCCCCGGGGCCCCCATTCCTGCAGGCCTGGCTGGCTCCGAGCGGTACCGGCGACGGCAGCTCCGCCGTGGGGCGCCTGTCACGGCTCCCGCGCTCAGCCTCTGCGTGTCTTTCCCGTGTGGCGCCGACCCGGGCCCGGGACGCGATGCCACCGCCGTCCGCATCTGTTTAACCAAAGGAGTGTGAGGCTCCAGCCGCGGCGGCCCTGCGCGCTGCTCCGCACACCCCGGTCCGGCCCTGGCAGCGTCTGCTGAGCGCCGGCCCCTCGGAAACCTCGCCCGGGGCCCTGGGTTTCGCATTTAGTCATGACCAACGGATTAAATCTGTCTTCTACCCGTGTTGAATATGTTTCTGTGTTTTTTTGGTTTTTGTTTTGTTTTGTTTTGTTTTATTTTGTTTTGTTTTGTTTTGTTTTTAGACAGGGTCTCGCTCTGTAGTCCAGGCTGGCCCTGAGCCTACTATGTAGCCCAGGCGAGCCTGGAACTCAGCAACCCTCCTGCCTCTGCCTCCCGAGTGCTGGGATGACAGGCGTGAACCACCACGCCCGGCACTGTTTCTGTGTTATCTCAGGTAGTAAATGATGGACTAGGGAAAGAATGCTTTCCGGGTTTGTGGTAGGTGTCATGTTAGCCAAGGAGAAAAATACTTAAGTACCGGAGTTTCCTGACTTCTGAGACGTGTATTTAGGTTCCCCCTCTTCTCAGGGGACGTCTCGGGATCCCAGATTTATGAACGCGTTGTGAAGTTAGAGAGCGTGAGGTGGGAGTCTCCGGCCCGGGGCCTAGCGTCTGCTGCCGCTGTTAATACTATCAACATCATCATCATTTTATTATTATTATCATCATCATTGTTATTAGCTTTCATTTTCTCCTCAAGAATCTTGTTTATATCATAGAAATATAAACCTCTTTTTATGACAGGAGCAAATGTCTAGAGACAAATAGTAGCAGATAGCTCAAGTTTGCCCATTGTGACAGTTGTGTTTGCTGTGTAAAAATTAGAATTGTACCTTCTTAAGAGCGATGCACATGTGCAATTGAGCCTCCTGTGCCTTTATGGCTTTCTTGCCTAATCATTAATAAAGGGCAAAAACTCTATGATATAAATGAATATTATTACATTTCCAGAATTCTCCAACACTACTCATTAATTTAGCCCTATAAAGTTGAACTATAAGCATGACTGGTATTTCTATTATATATGAGTGTGACACAAGCACTTGGGGGCTGCGTTTCTCCTCTGCTGCTCTAGTCTGTTGATTTAAGATTCTGAGGCTTATTTTTTCATTAATTTCGAATTTTGCAGATTATTATAATGTGAACACATGTTCATTTTTCCTTGGATGAAAAAACATAAGCTTAATGAGAAAAAATTATTTAGGCTTGTTACGCCCAAAGAAAATCGAGCCTCTGGGCGCAGGCCCCGTCAGGACGGACCCTCCCCGGCCTCCGTCCGCGTCGCGGGCGTCGTTCGGTGAGCAGCGCCGGAACTCATGCAGGCGTCTCTCAGGCCTGGGCGTAGGGTTTAGCCCGGTAGGCCGAGATGAAGCCCCGCCCAGCTCTGCCTCCCTGCGGGCGGGACCTGCAGTCCCGCGAGGTCCGCGGTTCGCGCGCAGACGCCTCAGGCTCAGCAGCTCCTAAGAAGGCTCTGCCCGGCTTGGCGCCCCCTCTGCCGCCGGCTCTGCTGGGTCCCGTCCTTCCTCCTGTCTCAGGCTTCAGATTTTGGACCCTTCGTCTCCACGTTTCTGTGATCTCTCTGGGTTTTATTCTCTCTGGCTAATGTTTATCCACTCTGTTCTCCTTCCACCACCCCCCCTTGAATATTTTAATTGGTTCCTAATTGATCTCCCTGCCTCCAACTCCCCAAAGCCCTTTAGTTAATCTTGGAACAGTGCTCATACAAATTAAGTGTTTTAATTATGTTTGATTTGAATTGAATATCATTGAAGAAACTGGGTTCCAGTGCGGGGTGGAGTTTTCAGTGTGGGCGAACATCTTTAGAGTGACCCCCTGAGGGCGAGAAGGGCCTTCGTACCTCTCTGTTAAATCTCCTCTTCACCATCACTGTGACTCGCTTTGGTTTGTAATCAGTATAATAACTCTTCTGCAAACTTTTTTTGTAAAAGAGAAAGATCAACTCTGGGCTGTGCAGCTTATTAGTATTAAAAGTAGTTGGTCTCTGGAAAATGAATAGAATAAGAAAGATTTCTATAATTTAGCACAAAAAGGAGATAAATGTCAGGTTGTCAGAAACTTAAATGAATAATGGTATTTGAGGCATTTATTTTTCTTGCAATTTGAGATACGATAATTACTGCTATTTACATTTCCCCCAACTTAGTTTGCTTAAATGTCTTTGGGATGGGGTGGGCTTTTGGATGCATAAGGTATTTTGCTATCCTGTCAGGAGTTCTTTAAACAGAATAATTTTATTTCTTCTGTGAGGAAACAAAACTTGTAGAATTGAAAAGCAGTAAAGACTAGCCTTGCTTTTCAAGTAGAACATTGTACAAAACTTTGCAGAATTAAGAGTAGGCATGTAGTTTGCAGAAATAAATGGCTTTAAGAATGCATCAGTTTAAATGATGAAATCTTTTGATACAGTTTTGGCATACAATTATATTAATAAGTTAGCTACAATATGATCATTCTTACCAAACTAATCTTTTCACTTGCAATGTTTCTGCCTGTCTTATAATTGAACAGTGAAACATTCGATGGCTGTAGTTAGCCTGGGGCTTTTTTACTTCTATGAGGAATATGGGGAAACCTAGGATGGTGTATTTCTGTTGCCTGGGTCATGACGTTCTGAGAAGGGGGTAAGAATGTCTTTTAGTGAACTCAAATCTGCCTCACTGTCTCTTATTAAGAAGATACTTCTACTTGTGTTGACTTTTGTGTATTCAAAGGGTTTCAGGGCAAATTAAGATTCTGTAGTGACAATGCCTAACTCTGTAACTGAGGAGAAAATGACAGGTTCTCCCACAGAAGGCCTGTGATAACTATCCTTGCAACAGACCTGCTAACAGGGCCATAAGTCCAACTGGAAATTGATTTTTTTTTTTTTTGCAGGTAAAGTTACACTCATTTGTAGATAACAAGCAACCACTACTACTGCCCTTTATTGTGCACGGCTCTAGGCCAAGTGTTTAATTTTACCACAAGAGTTAGAGACGTGCTGTTCTCCCTGTCACGTGAGTGTGCACTGAAGCTCAGGAAAGTTCAGTAAATGGCCCAAAGCTGGGGCTGTCCCTGGAGTCTGGAGTCTTTACATACTCATGCCCCAGCGTGCCCCTGAACTCCTCCAGAAACGCAGTTATTTTTCTTGCATCACCAGCTTGATAAAATCATGTTTATTGGAACTGAGAAATATATTTCCTTCTACCAATAAATGAGGGATTTTTGAAAAGTTTCTTTCCTCTGCTCACAGATGTAGGAATGGAAGAAGGGGTAGATCTAATAACCTTCAAGGGACTTATAGTTTTAGGCTAGTAGTTTTGATTTAAGGCCCATATCACACAGCGCTGCCTATAGTTAGTCTTTTGTGATTAAATCCTTTAAAATATGGTAAAATTGTTGTGATTGGAAAGAAGAAAAATTACTTTCTCCTCAGCACACTATGTATATATTATTTTCTGTCAATTTAAAATTTTTTTTAAAAAACCAAGCTGACTCCCAAGAGATAAGGAAAAAAGCACCTTTTCCCCTTGACATTTACATGGAAGAACACTAGTTTTAAGTGAGAGCAAAGGTCCCGTGGTGTTCAGTACCGCGATGCATCGGCCTCCTTCCGCCCCTTCCAAACGCGAGTGTCTGTGAAGACACTAACGGTGTCTTCAAGGTCTCTGCTTCTCAGAGCTCTGCGCGGGGCTGCGCCTCAGGGCCGAACCTTGCAGGAGACCAGCGGGAGCAGCTGCCCCGCGGTGCCAGGCAGCGCCCAGGCTCGGGTGGCAAGGTGCAGGCTGTGGTCCCGTCCGGGGTGCCGGGGCGCCCGGGGCTGCGGCCTTTCCGGCGGGAGGACCGTGTGTCCCTGCTCCGCACTCAGGGTCCTCGCTGTGTGTGGAGGCGGCCGGGAGGTGTCCGAAGCACTCGGGCCCCATGGCCCGCTAGACCTCGGTGGCTCCGTCAGCGCAGCTCCTGCCCAGCAGGGCTCCACCCGCCTCTGCCCGCTGCCCACCGTGGCACCAGTTCCCTGCTCTCTGCCCGCCAGTCCTTCCTGGGGGGCTCTTTGGCAGATGCTTGTAGGCTGCCCCGCGGCCTGATGCCCTCCCGCCGGCACCCTGGCCCCGCGGGGTCCCCCTTTCTCTGTCAGCTCCCCATGCGACCTCGGCCCCCGGCCTCTCGTGGGGCGCCCGTCTCTGCGCCGTGCGTTCGCTTTCTTATCACGCTGGGAAAACACACAGGTGTGAGGATCAGGACGTTCGCTGGCGGCGTGCAGACGCTGCCGTGAGGCCAGCCCTGGGCTGTTTGACCAGTGGCACGTCTACGAGTGCCAGTGAGTGGCATGCCTCCTTCTGGGAAGTGTGGGAGGGGTTAAACGAGCTGATACTAGAACATCACCTGATACAAGAAGGGCCTCGCTGGGTGGTAGCTCTTTGCATTTTTTGATTAACGTGCGTGTATCCATTAGATTGTGAATCCAGCCGGATGAGACTTTTCCGCTCAGCAGTGTGCAGCCTGCTCCTGGCACAGTGCCTAGCCCACTGTGGGCACCACTCAGCGGTTGTGTTTACTGTGCTCTGGCACTGATTCAGGCTAACCAAGATCGCTCCAGCTGCAGATCGGGTGAGGGCTTGGGTCTGTCACAGGCTTAGAGGTGTGATCTCGGACCCACCCACTAGACTGCAGCACTGTGTTCTGGCCCTTGTGATGGCAGAAGGCGACGTCCTATGTAGGACAGTGGCCAGGACAACAGGTTGGGCTTTGTCTTCATATACGCTCCGCTTGTACTGAACTAAGAGGATTCTCATTCCCATCTTTAAGCTGCACATTTCCTTCCATCAGTTATAATCTTAGTTGGAAGCTCAATGTATCAATGAGATTCAGTATCAGTGAGATTCTAGTTAGGGGAGAACATTGCTCGAGGATGGTCCCCCATCTTTATCCTGCCTCAGCCTGTCCCTGCAGATCTTTGTCCACTCAAATGATGGGCTATTTTCTAAGGCTCTTAGTTGGTACCCCAACTTGGAAAACCCAATGAGCAAACATGGACGTAACTACAGAAAGGAAAAGCCTTGAGCCTTTTAGTCTTAAGTAGGGAATGAATGGAAGTGGTGACACCGTGAATGGCTTCACTGCTGAAGCTAGAGAAGATCTCACCACGGCACAGTGTGTGATTTTGAAAGGTACCAGTCTTCATCTTAAAGAAAGGGCATGTCAACGATGGCGAAGAAGACAAAGTCATAAGTCTGTTTTCTTAGTTGCTAGATTTTCATGTGGCTGAATTTCTTAGTGTGATAATATTGGCTGCTAGATATCTGAAGAGATACTTCTGCTCAGGAATGTTATGTAGTATATTCCAGATCTTGGATTTCTACTATTCCTACATTAGAATTGGTAGAATTGGGTTTTGGGACAATTTGCAATGAAAAGAAAAACCAAAAATAAGGCTTATTGTTGAATAACATTTAACGCCAGACAACTTGATTAAATGATCACTTTTTTGCCACTTCCAGAGTTAGTTCAAATGAAGGTTTTCATTTTTTATTGAGGAAAAATAATTAGATTACATAGTAGAATGGAAAAGAGAAAGAGGTCTTCCTATGCACACACACAGGAAGGGAATTTTCTTTAAAAGTTTCTGCACTAGTGTTCTTACCTACATTTTTCCTAGACTTTAAAAATAAATTAAAATATATTTCCATTAAATAGAGTGTTGTTTGCAGTTGATGAATAAGGATCCCTTAGATTCATATCTTACTTACATTGAGTCACTACTTTTACCATGAATTTTCTTCTGAACAAGGGAGGAAAAATATGTAGTTGATGTAGGCCATCTGGCTTTAAAATATGGAAAACTGTCTTGCCTGTATCTATTTTGAGTGACTATTAAATGAGAATTCCAATGAATCCAAAATAGTAGTTTCACAATTTAAACCTCAATGCTTTGGGGATTGTAAATCACAGCACATATGGGGTGAAGCATGTTTGGAGGAAAAGATACTCATGGACCACATGTAAAACTAAGTCTGGGTTCTGTTTTTATTGAATATATTTATGCTACCAAGGTGAGTTTGAATAAACCCTGCCTAGGTTTTTAATCTTGTCATTGTGACTTTTAAAAACTAGCACATTATTTGTCATAATATTGTGAATGTTCAGTAATTCCCCTTCCAGATAGAGGTTTTGGGGAAGAGTAATGGCTTTTATTATTATTTTTGCCTGATTTGATTTTACTTTATTTTTGAGATAGGACCCCCCTGTGTAGTTCAGGCTGGCTTTAAACTCACTGTTTAGCCCAGGCTGACCTAGAACTCATAGTGATCCTCCTGCCTCAGCCTCCTGAGAGTGTTGGGATTACAGGCATGCACCTCCATGCCCAGCACACATGATCAATTTTTTAAAAACCAATAAATGAGCCATGAAAGGTATTGTGCTTGAAAGGAAGTTGTGATTCTATAGTTAGTGGTTTGTTCAAAGATGTGTGCGCTTTCCCTAAGGACCTCACACTCTGCAGAGACAGGATATTTGGCAAAGATGTTTATGCTCAGGGTAGCTGAGAAACTTCCTTATTGTAATGTTTCTCAAATTATCCCCGATAAGATTTGTTTCACAAAGGGTAATTAGGAAATTTTAATCAACAGATACACCTTTTGAAGTTGTTGCTGCTGTTGTTGTAATTGCCCAGGTCAAACTCCTGGACTCATGCCAGCCCCGCACCTCGGCCTCCCAGGCACTAGGAGTCAGGTGCGTGCCGCTCTGCCCGGCTGGTGAAGTGTCTCTTCCTCTGCGGGTTGCTTGGTCTGTGAATGGACATCGAGGTCTGTGAGCAGAAGGTCACGTGGCAGAGTCTTGCTGACTGTTCTGGCCCCAGAATACCCCGCAGGACT
The DNA here is from genome assembly GCA_004025085.1 of Thryonomys swinderianus. Lineage (NCBI taxonomy): Eukaryota > Metazoa > Chordata > Mammalia > Rodentia > Thryonomyidae > Thryonomys > Thryonomys swinderianus. Next base: position 19,751 of record PVIC010015058.1, read on the forward strand.
CCCGTTTCTGGACGGAGGGCTCCCGTGGCGGACATACACAGCCTTCTGACTAGAGACTCCCTGGCTGTGCTCTGGCCTCAAAGCCCCCTCCTCCACCACCCCAGCGCCCCGAATATCCCAGGAGAGGGGCAGCTTGTCACTGCGGATGTGTTTTCTTTTCTCTAATCTCAAGAACACTATTACAGATTTGATGGTGCTATAGAACTCAGTGAATTATTTAGTAATACAGTTAATTCTAATCTGTTCATTGTGTGTGGCCTGATCCACAATATAGTATTAATGAAGAGGATTGAGAGGAAAAAGACCGCTTTGTGAGAATCTTGTGTAATATATAGTAAGCTTCGTTTTCTATAGTTTATGAGATCTGATTAAAAAATAATGATTGCTCCCATTTTATGGCAGCCCAGTGCAGTTAGAGCCTGTTGCTAAGTGGTTTGTACGTGTTGAGTCTGAGCTAAGTGTTATGGACCATATTAAAGTCGAGGAAATTGAGACTCAGAGAGGCCCAGTAATTTTCCCACTTCCCTCACTGATGGGGATGCGGTTTGATCCCACGCTGCCTGATTTTCACAGCCCCCTCTATGTTAAGTTAATTGAGTATGAATATGTACTCACTGCACATATTATTGCTATCTTACACTTTTGAATTCTGACGCAGGCCAGTGGTTCCCCGAAGTGGGTCATCGTTAGAATCACCTTGAGAGCTTCTGGAAACCCAGGTCGCTGAGTTCATGCTCACTAGCTCTGGGCTGAGACTGGGTAGCTGCACTTTGTCTTTTCTTGGTACTGGGGTTGAACTCAGGACCTTGCATGTGCCACTGAGCTGAATCTCCAGCCCGCAGCCCCGTTTTGAATATAACTATAAATGCTTCAAGTGATGTTGGTAAAGCTGAATTTGTAAATGATCGGTGAGCGCCATGTGAGAAATGTCATGGAATCAGTGTCATGGAATCTGCCGACCCTGAACCAGGGAGAATAGGACTGGACAGTGCGTGGCCTCCGTGTGCATCTCGGGCCTGGAGGGGCCGGTGTAGGTGTGTCGAGGAAGCAGGTCTGCACAGACCAAGGCCCGCCCGGTGCCTTCCCCTGAGTGTGCAAGGGTGTCTCCTGTCTTCATCCACGTGGTCTTCTTGCTGTATTTAAAGCCGTCTTTAAAAGAGAACCTCACTGTAAACCTTCACAGATGGACGTGGGCGAGATGTCAACACACGCTGCCTCCCAGTCCTCAGCATCGTGTCTGTGAAGGAGTGGGCCCTTCTCATCCGCCTGGAAATAGCTGCAGCTTCCTTGATCTGATCTAATCAAAGGAACAAGCCCCTGGGGCTCGAGAGATTCCTCTGCTGCTCCCACTGGCATTAATTTAATTGCTGAGATGCAGTGAATTATGAGGAAGTCGAGATAAATGTGGAAATCTTTGGGGCAAGAGACTAAACAGGTTACTTCCAATAATTAGTGTTCTCTTTCAGAAGGGACAGAGTGTTCCCTCGAGTGTGACTTTTCTGTACTGACAGTTACCTCGAAAGTCAGCCTGGGAGTGAAGAAACCAGTCGGAGCAGGTCTGGGAAGCTGCAGGACTGAACGTGGCAGAATGGATCTTAAATGAACAGTCTTTGACTTCAGGAAACACTGGTCCACTGGGTTTTCAGGTATCCGCAGTTGCCTATCCTTTCTGTTCTGTTTAAATCATGCCATAAGTAAAAACAAAATATACACCCTTTTAAAATGTATTCCTATAAACATTGAAACACACTAATGAGTGTTTTGTCTAGTGCAAATCTAGCCACGGGCCAGCACTGTCTAGGGGTGTCTGACCAGGTGTGAGTTCACTGTGTCTGGTAGGACTTCCTCTGCCAACTCAGCCCAGAATTACAGCTTGTGGACATAATCTTCATGCCCACGATGCACTGGGTACCTTGGTATGGACACACTGGGGAAAGTAGTGAGCTCATGTGAGTCCAACACTTGCTAGACTCAGTTTACACCCAAGTGTTGGTGATACTTTGACCTTTTAAGATGAATTTATTCCTTTTTTTCCTCTTGATAAATTTCCTTTCTCTGATACTAGCCTAATCTTAGTCCATTCCTCCCCCTGACCAATTTTAATTAAAATAGTTTTTCTCCAGTTGAGCATGTCACTGTTACCAGTGGTAAAACAGGGCAGTCATTCTCAAGATTCCTTATTTGCAGAAACTAGCTATTTGTTTTGACCTAGTTATTTATTTTAGATTCTGTGACATTAAATGGAGGCCACTTAGGGTATGCAGTTGCTTCTGTAGTAGTTAAATGGCTCTTTTAAGGAACCATGATCATATCTTTAGTAATTAATATTAGCAATGGAGCAAGTGTGTCATGCAACCACTGCATGCCTGGACCGCACTAAACAAAATGTTGTCTCATTGTAACCCTCATCATTGCTTGCCCTGACCTGTGACGGGTTCCGGCCACGGGTTCTCTGGCCTCATACGTGGGCAAGTCACTCTCGTCCTGTGCTCTGATGAAGGCCGGCCGGTGACCCTGGAGATGGCCGGAGAGGGTTACAGAGCTGAAGCTCAGTAATGAGAAAAAAAAACCCTCAAAGTTTAATAAGGAATGAGTGGCCGTTGTTGTCTAAGACCTCAGCTACAGATTGAGTTCATCCTTTGGTTAAAAAGAGAATTTTGTCTGATCCTCTTGAAAGCCCAGTTTGATTGGGGTTGATATTGGAGCTCTGCTTTCACAGCTTATTGCTGAATAACTCCCCTTCCTTTTTCTTCTTCCCTCTATTCACTCCACAACCTCAGCTCACCACACCCCTCTGCACTTTAATTTGTATTTTGAAATTGAGTAGTATTTTTAGAGACGGTAGGAAAGAAAGAAAAGAAAATATATTAAAGTGCATATGCTATAACACAGGCATTGAATTAAAATTTGGCTTCAAATCACAGCTCGAATATGTTCAACCTTGTGAAACTTGAGGAAGTGATTCACCTCCCTGGGCCTCGCCTTCTTTATCTTTAAAGCTCTACATGACCGTCACGTGTCTCTGGAAACACGAGGGGACAAGGTTCCGTGTGTTAACGGCCCTTGCAGAGCGACAAGCGTCTCCTACGGTACCAGATGTGCTCAGAAACGGTGGCCCTTTCTAGAAGGTGGATTTAGGGCAGATCGTGGACTCACGGAGCTGTGGGGTGTGTGTGCTCAAGGACTCTGCTCCGGCAACAACCCACGCGAGCTTGCTTCCCGAGCGGAGGGCGCCCTCGCCGAGGGGCTCGCCTGCTTTCAGCTCAAGAAACGTTTCGGAATTTTAATTATTTGGAGAAGCTTCCCAGGGTAATAGAAGCTGCTTTCTTTTCGTGTCAGACTGAAGGGATAATTGTAACAAATGAGGCTTCCTGTGCCAAGATGTGACACAGCATTGACTTTATGGATGATGGTAATTGATGTTCATCAGCACGGCGAAGGTGCGCGCATGTTCGTAGCCGCGGACCGCGCCTCCTACGGCGAGACCGTCCCCTAACCAAACGTGGCGCCTCCCCCCAACAGTCTGGAACTGCTTTCAGGGTCCTTTTTCTCCCCACGGAGCTTGGAGACTCATTACTCAGCATTATCTCCTCTCTTTTTGGCCACTCCTGTCTCTTCAGACTGAGCCATTCCAGGAAGATTTATTACCCTCCCTTGGTGCCCTTATTAGCATCCTGTGCATAGCTCATCTCGGCTCTTACTGGAATGTGTAAAGTAATAATAGCACAGTTATCATCATCCTGACGGGCAGCTCCGATTCCCTGCGCACACGGATGTGGCAGGCGTTGTATCACAGCCTGTGCATCACGGTGTCCTCTACCCTCCCAGCCCTGTGAGCCCCCGTGTCCGGATGAGGGAGAGGCTGAGGGAGGCGTTCAAGGCGCTGAAGTCGCAGCCGGAGCTGCCGGCGAGCCTGTCCGTGTAACCTACGGCCGGGCCTAACCGAGAGCCGCGACCTGTTCTATCGCTCCCCCCTCGCGGTCTCCCGGGTTGCCGAGCTCGCCGGCTCCTTGCACCTGCGGTGCAGACAGCCTAGGAAGAGCGAATACACGAGCGACCTCAGCACCTCCGCAGAAGGGAACGTCAAAAACATGGTAGCCACCTTTGAAGAAATTAAAAGTGCGGTCAAAGGATTCCGAGAGAACTACTGTCAAGAAACATTTACAATTCTGTGTCCATTAAAAATTGAACGTACCGAACAGATGGCAAAGCCAGGTTAGAAACTTTCACGTTGGGAAGATCTGTAGTGTACTCGATTTAAAAAAATACTCTGCTGAAGCAGAAAATAATTAAACTGTTCACGACAGTATATAATTGCATCATTATGTACAAAACTCTGTTCCTATAATTTGGATCATAAGAGAGCGAAGTGTCAAAATCTTTCTAATGGGGTTTAGTGTTGTTTTAGCTCTTCCTACCAGAAGTATGCAGTTTGTATTTTGAGCTCATAAACTCTGGACGCATCTTGGCCTTCTCCAGTGTCGCAGGCGATTCACGTAAACCACTGAAATGATTCAGGTCCGTTTCTGATGATTCGGAGTCAGGTCTTTTATCCAAGGTTGAGGTATTTCAGTGTTTAATACCTGTGTCTGCATGCTTCCGGTTGCACCTTGTTTTGTTAATCTACTTTATTGGCAGCTAATACTGTTAATAATAAGGCCTATACAAATAATAGCTCAATTTATTCAAGACCATTTTAATTAAAAATATGGGCTAACTCTTCAGGGACCAGGTGGAAGTGTACACTTCTCGGAAGACAAGGGTTGCTGAGCAAATTAATAATGTAAACAAGATTTTGGAGAGAATATTTAATTAAATGAAGAGAAGGAGCTTTTCAAGCAAGCTCTCCAACTTTAGCACCACCCACTGACATTCAGAAGATTGATGTGTTAATTATTAATCACTGTTTTGAATGCATTGAACCGGCGGCTTTAAATACTTCCGTTAGGCCACATTCTTGGGTCTACTGCAAACTGCAGTTTCATTGGACCAAGAAGGATGCTGTTGGGATCTGTCCTGCGGTGTCGCTGGCCCTGTGCTTGCTTCTCCCTGAGACGGTCACGTCGGACCCTCGGGAAGGCCTCCCTGAGCCTCTCCGTTCCCCGCTGTGCAGTGCTTCGGTTTTGAACACTTCCAAGAGCTTCCTCCTTGAGACTAAAGGAGATTTGTGTGTCAGTCGCTGGCTCGGTCTTCACGAAGCAGATTACTAACTTCTAGTCCATATGAATATGATGTTATCAAATACGGCTGCTGCTGCTGCTGCTGCTGTGCTCTCTGGCCCTGGAACTGTCTTCCACGTTAATTTACGCAGGCCCTACAATGACATGTAGCTGGAACCATTTGTCCCTTTGTGCGTACACTTATTTATAAAGGGAAATCTCACAGATGTATAGAAGTACAATATCTATTTATTGACTGCCCCAGAATGAATAAACCAGTGGGAATTTATGAATCTTAAAAGATCAGTTGGGCCGGCCCTCACTGAATCAGGCCTGGATTTCATACTTAGGGAGGCTTCTGGGATTGGAGTGGGACAGCCCAAAACCTGTGTGGGCTGTGTCTTTAAGTCGTGTTTATGCTCCGCAATTCTTCCCTTTGGCAAAGTGGTCATTTTGTCTTTTCCTGCACTGCTAGAATTGGTCAAACCTGGTACATAGTCCGGTGTGACCTACTGTCTGTTGGTTGACTCAGTTTGGGGTGTTTCCTGCTGTTAGGGAGTTAGGTGTCCTTTCTCATTGTTTTTTCTTTGGTACTTAAATTCAAGTGTGAAATGCTCGCGTTTTTCACAAACTCATATGTGTGCACATATGTATGTATGCACATCTGTGTATATATGCACGTGTATGTATGTGTTTGTGTGTGTGCATGTGTGTGTATAGTGTTGGAGTTTGAACTTAGAGCTCCTCACATTACCTTTGACGAGTATTCTACCACCGAGCTATGTATCTCCAGCCCATTGTACACTATCCTGTGCAAAATACGATTTTCCAGAAATACTTATGTTCTTTCTTGGGGCTATGGCACTAGTGTAATCAAATTATTTTTAAATACTCTTCATGAAATTTTATTTACCTGGCATTTTAAATATACATATCTTCTAAAAAACAACACCAACACCAAGAAAAGTATGTATTACATGATCTCATTTTTTTTCCTTATCACAGATCTTTTGAAAAACTTTTGAAAATGTTGAGGCAGCTGAAAATGCCAAGGATAAGATGTACCAGGCAGTTAAGGAGTCGATTTTATCCAACACATGGAAATAGGGGAATATTCTCTGTACTGATGGAGCTGTGTCTCCGGGAGAGAAGGCACCATTCGGGAAAGTAGAGGCAGGTCTCAGTATTTGTGGGGCATTAGCCCTTGTACCCTTGAAAGTTTCCTCCAAACACAAAAGGGTAATAATTTCTTAACTTTGGCTAGTTATGTGGAGCACAGGGCTTTCGTCCAGTATTACCAAACAGATAACTTAGGAAAATGTATTTTGGTTAGTAAGAAAAATGTAGTTGGCTCTTAATTAATTTTTGATTAATTAATTGCCATTTTACCTGTGCTTAATTCAAAGTATTTCAACATTGTGATCGCCTTTTTAGCTGGCCTTAAGAATTCCCCAAAACAAGTTTTCATTATACCAAGCAAACATACTTACTCTGGCTCTAAACTATTAGAATGGATTCATTCAGAAGTTTTGTCTGTTTACACATCTCATTTAAATAGCTCGATGGTATCTTTCCAGTAATGTAACATGCGATGAGTTTCTCTCCTATTACTAAACGGAAACCAGCTACTTCACTTTCTCTAATAATCTGAAGATGTACATATTTTCTGAGCATTTTCCTTGAGAACAGTACAGTTCTCAAGCTCTTTTCCATCAGATGAACTGATAAGCATTCAGGTGAGGGTGTTTACACTAATCCCTCCCCAGGAGGGACAGCGCCTCCCCTCTCCCCTTCCGCCTCCTTCTGTCTTCTTTCTAGCCTCGAACCCGGGGTTCCCCTGTGCCCTTGGCTTCCCTTCTTTTCTTCCTTGATCTTCCCCCGGAGTGTTACCTGTGTGCATGATTTTCAGTCACCCACACTGACTCTTAGCCTCTTCTGCAGATCTTGGCTGGGACTGCTTAGTCCTGTTTGCACCTCAGATTCTGTAGAACCGGTTCTCACCGGATGTTGCCCCTGAAAGTGTTGGGTGGGCACCACGTGGTTTATGAGGAGTCCTGTTGGTAACCCCCTCTGCAGCTCTCCCTGGCAATCACAAGATTCAAGTCCAACTTCTCACTGAACTAGATTCAATCAGATATTTTGACCGGTCCCTTGATAGCACATAGATACTTACATTAGAAATTTTGTTCTAAATGGGCTCTTCTTCCAGCTCCCTTATTTCTATTTTTGTAAAAAATTTTAATCATTCTTTAGTAGCAGAGCTGTCCTTAAGGAAGAAAAATAAAGGTGGATTTCACTTTTGCATTGTTTCTCTGATGATTAAAAGTCAAATAATATGGATATTGAGAAGATTATTTATACTGTCCTGAAATAGGTGCTATGAATATTAAGAAAAAATGCATATGGTTCAGAATAACTTTATGTACATTGAACCTTATGGGAAAGTTTGGTCGTAACCAAAATCGGTGTGTGACCAGATTCACTGGGGTCACAGCAGGTTACTGTAACCTCACTTATGTTGAACCTTATGGGGAAATTTGATTCAGTTTGTGACCAACTGAGTCCACCACCAGAGCTGTGGAATGAACTGAGTTCGCAATTCGAGGCACCACTGTATGGACCACGACACCCCGTGTGTGCGCAGACAAGGTCTTGCTTGGTGAGCAGGGCTCTGGGGGTGCTTCTGTTTTACGATGTGTGGTGTGCAGTTCTTCTACCGGAAATGAATTTCTGTTAGTGAGCAAGTTTGTGTCAAATGCGTCTCAGCGTTCTGCCCCCACCGTGCTCCTACCAGGCCTCCTCGGGACGCTTCTGTGCCCTCCGGTGCCCTTCCCTCCTCCCCTCTGCCTGGACTGTGGTCCCTTTTGCCTGTCGCCGTAGAAACCCGCTGTCTCCTGCCAGGCCCTTTTCCTCGGGGTGGTCAGGGGGTCCTGTGAGCCTCTCCGCTTTGTCCCTGGGGTTCTTTTCTGCACCTCCTGCACACTACTTAGCCCCTGACGGCACAGATGCGTGTCTGTTGACATGTGTGCTCGAGGTCCTACATGTGAATACCTCGGAAGCGCTTTCCCCATGGCGCCTGCGGGAGACACCAGGAGCAGCCTGGAACTCTGTGATACTCAGACGCTTCTAAGCAGAGCACTGTGGTTAGAACGCTGCTCTCCTTCCCCCATGCTTACAAATGCTCGCTGTGCTCCAGTTCGGTGCTGGGGTGTCCGGGCCGTCAGAGAAGCTTGTGGCTCCTCAGAGATGCTGCCCTCCCGGCCGCAGGAAGGACGCTGGCTCTAGGGGCCGAATCCAAAAGCCTCCCGTGCTGTTTGTATCAAGTGACTGCTCTTTGTGCAGGCCTGGGAACTTGTGAACGGAGTCGAGCAGGCACTTCGGTTTCCAAATCTGCTACATTAGTTAGAGGGAAAGGATTGCCTGGAATGAAGTCTTCTCAGCCCTGGAGCAATTTCTATTGCCTATGTGTCCTATCCCCATAAAATGAGCTCCCTGGCAAGACTTAGTAAACACATTGCAGCTCGACATAAAGATTTATAAGCATGTTCTTAGTGAGATGTGCTGGGGAGGAATCACGGCTCCCAGGATGTCAATGATTTTATATTTAACTCAGAATGTAAGAACCGCTAGGAAAGGCACATGCTCATAATCCGCAGTCACATTATTAAAGTATGGAGAATATTCATCCAGGCCTTAAATGATCGGTGCAACCCAAGAGGCTGGTAGCGCAGTGGTTACGGCTTTCTGTGGCACCCAGAGACCCGCTTGCAGTGGGCTTTCTACCACTGACTAACTTGAGCAAATCCCTAAGCCACTCCATTCTGTTCGTCATTTTCCTTACCCATAAAAACGATTACCATGGCAGTATTTCCCCCAAGAGCTCTCGGGAAGATGAGCAAACTCCATGTAATGGTGCTGGCACAGTGCCTGGCACGCAGAGGCCCTGGAGATGACACTACGGCCGCCACACTGAGGTATATCCGCAGTGCTTTTGAAATTATTTTTTCTTTTGAGGTGGAGTTTGGCCAAGGTGCTTAGTTTTCCAGAGTAGTCTTCGACTTGGCTTCTTCCTGCTTCTGCCTCCCAGAGTTCTGAGAATTACAGGTATGTGCCAATATGCCCAGCTACAAAAGTCATTTTTTGTTTCATTTTGGACTTATGCTTTTTTCCTTAGTTAAAAAATATCAATGTTTTCTATTGGTTATATATAAAGATTAATGAGGTTTTTTTTTTAGCAGACTTACAATACACATAGCATATTTGATGATTTTCACCCTCTCAGCCTCCGATGTGTTTTGTAATTAAATCTGAAACTCAAGAATCGTGAAAAAAAATCAAGCAATTGCTTAGTGTATGTACCGTATTTGTGTGTTTGCCACATCCCCATTCTTTGAGCCCTTGGTGGCTCTTAATCCTCACACCCACGGACGACAGGTGCGATAGGAAGGCCTGGAGCCTTCGCGCAGAGACTCGCTTTGCTGCTCCCGCCAGCTGAAACGCGGCAGAGGCCGGCCTAAGCGTCCGGTCCTCGCTGTGGTCACCGGCTGTCTGCGCGGCCGGGACTCCTTACTCTTCGAACCAGACGTCCCAGCAGGGCACGCCTGAGCCTCAGACTGAAGGTGAAAGGGGCCTCGACATGTTTGATAAGAAGACTCTTTGCTGCTCGTGTATTCTGTGCATTCAAGAACGTTAGAACTCCCAGCTGGAGATAGGACTGGGCATTGGAAGAGTCTCACCACCCCCACCCCGGCCGCAGAGGGCTCTATCCAGGACAGTGTGCAGAAGCTGCAGCCAGGGGGCGCCCCCACTTCAACGCCAGCCCCCGGCTTCTCCTGCGGTCTGTCTGTAAGCGGCACCTCTGTGCTCCCATCCCGCCAGCACCATCTCAGGGCTCCCTGAAAGCATGAGGGTCACGTCTTGTCACTTCTTTATTACCGTGTCGCGTGAAGCATTTCTCCGCCTTGTGTCCATTTATCATCAAATATTTATCCAGAGCATCTGAAGTATTCCAGCTGTAACACTGACTTAGAATTATTTGCAATTCTTTTAGGGATGCTGGCAAATTATGAGAATTTTCTGACAGATCTGGCTTTATGGAGATCTGTGAATCAAAACAAGTAGCTCGGGGCTGGGGATTTAGCTCAGCGGTGCCAGTGTCTGCCTCACAAGCGCAACATCCTAAGGTGATCCCTGGGACCACCCATCACCGTGGTGGGGCCTCACGCCTGTCATCCCAGCACTCAGGAGGCGGAGGCAGGAGGATTGCTGTGAGTTTGAGGCTTGCCTGGGTTAAATAGTGAGCTCAGGACCAGTCTGAACTACAAAGCGAGACCCTTCTTAAAACAAAAAGCAGTTGATGTCCTATTTGGGTTATTTACATATAAAATCACATTTGTAAGCAATTCTTATCAAAATAATTCATACATAGTCTATGTAGATTAAAGTACTTAATCTTGAATTTGAACCCCAATTTTATAATGAAAATGTATTTCTTGGGGATGTGATAATATTATTGTATTACTAATATTACTATATTAAGTTAACCTGGACTTCTGTGTTTGCTACTTTGGAGTGGATTGTGATAAATTAAACCTCCTTTGCAAACAGTACAGAAGCGAAATGTAAACAAAATGTGAAGCAGGTCAAGTGGTACCACGCCACCCTTGGACCAGAGATCAATCCCCAGTACTGCCAAAAAAAAAAAAAAGCAGCACAGCTGGGCATGGTGGCTCACACCTGTAATCCCAGCACTCGGGAGGCAGAGGCAGGAGGATTGCTGAGTTCGAGGCTTGCCTGGGCTACATAGTGAGCTCTGGGCTAGCCTGAACTACAAAGTGAGACCCTGTCTTAGAAAAAAAAAACAAAAACTGAAGCACAGCTAGTTGGAAGACATACAAAAGGACTGCTGGGAAAGCCAAGACTCTCAGAAAGTGGGGAGCTGGGTACAGACTGGTGAACTGGTAGTCTACACCCTGCTTTTCCGTCAGGCAATGTGCTAGGTGAGAACTTGGATGAGTGACCCAGAAACCAAGCAGAGGGTCACGTGCGCGAGGCACCCCACAAGGCTGAAGAGCCAGGCCCCGAGGTGCAGCTGGAACAGAGCAGGATTGAGAGATCAGCACCCCGAGAGCACAGGTGCCAGGGTGCTGGCCTCGGGCGCTTCTGCACCTGCAGGCGGGGCTGCTTGGAACGTAAGAACCAGGCTGCACAGCGGAAGGTGGCGGCTGGCACAGGACGCTTCCTCTGTGTTCTCAGTCTCTCCTCACGGCTCGCATCACCGCCTAAGCTCAACCTCCAGGCGGATCAGCAGCAGCATCAGACTCTCCCGAGAACCCAAACCCTGCTGTGACCTTCGAAGGGTCTGAGTGTGGACACTGTCCCTGCTCTGCCCCATCCACGGAGCGTTTGTCTTCCGTGAGTCTCACCCCTGGCTGGTGCCACACAGGTGGGGCTGGGCCTGTGGTATCCATCCAGTGTTTGTCTTGTAGTATGTGAGGCCGCAGAGCCGCTGAAAAGCAAAGTAGACTTGACAGCTTCAGGGCGCTGCCTGGAGTTCGGCCCCTGTGGAAGGGCAGGGCCTGGGCAGGACCACAGCCTTCGGCCTCTTCCGACACGAGCGGAGTTTTCCAGCATGGCCGTCCGCTTGGAGGCCACGCTGTCATGAGGTGGAGACAGGTGACCTGCCGTCTCCGACCACTGAAGACACAGCCCAGGAGGACCCTGACCCAGGCTCTCTATGACGCGTCCTGTATGACATCTCTGCTTCAACTTAAAAGATTTCTAGGCGTGTCCAAGCATGAGACCACGGGAAACAAAACATGGAAACGGTCCCAGGATCGCAGCCCGGGGCTGCTCTGGAGCCCACGCCCCGGCCCTGAGAGAAGGCTCCCAGGGTCAGCTTCGTTCCGGCCGCCTCCCTTGCGTCTCTCCTGGCCTGGCCCTTCAATGGCTTTTCCACACTACACACTTCTGCTTGCATCTCCTGATTTTCAACAGGCCGGAAGTTGTCTGTCTTGCTTAGATACTGGGTCTTCCAAGGGACACTGTGTAGATTTGCGTACACCGTGTGAATACATTATCAGCAGTGTGCCTTTGCGTGAATTTGAGAAATGACTACTGTAGTCTTGCATTTTTTTTCTTTGCACAGGAGAATGAGTAGGGGTGTAAGTAATCTTGTTATGGACATAACAAGTTCTGCTTTGGCTTTGAAGTTTGCTAGTTTCTTGAAATCACATCTGTGTCTTGGAATTCTTTCTCAAATAAAGAACATCATGAAGGCCTTCAGAGGGAAAGAACGAGGAAAGCAAGCCCAGACAGGCTGAAATAAAATTACATTTGGCCCTGCGAGTGGCTTCGCGGGACGCGCAGTGTGCCTTTGACGGGCCTGTGCAGAGGTCTCTCACGTGAGGGGGTCAGGACGGAGAGCGCCTCTGGGAACCCCGGGGAGCCTGTGCTCAGTTCGGACTGAGGAGTCATCGCTTAAAGCCCCATTTTTCTTTCATTTCTATGAAGGAAGATAGTCTGCCATGGAAGCAGTGGGACTGCTTTGAAGACTTTTGGTAGGAAATGTCTTCTCAAAGGTATAGATTATTGTGGTCCCAGAACAGAATTGTACATACAGTCTGCGATGCAGTTTTCCTCAAAGTTCTGGAATCAGAGTGTTCTGAGATGGTTCTCAAAGCATGGTTTCCGGGCCAGCGTGTGTGTCACACCCCTGAGCTCGTCACAGATGCAGATTCATTTGTGCGAAGTGGCCCATATTTCTCAGCGTTTTGTGAGGCTGAGGCAACAGAACTAAAGTCGAGCCCGGCCCGGGCAGCTTAGTGACTCAGCAAGAGAAACCCTGTCTCGAATAAAAATTTAAAAAGCGGGGCTGTAGCTCCGCGCAAAGGCTTTAGTTGCGATCCCAGGTGTGGACTAGGGTGTGAGGTAGGGAAATGCAAACTCGTGGCTCCACTCAGGCAGGACTCTGTCCCGACGGACTGTCCGGCCGACAGGCACATGCACCAGTGTTCGGTGATTAGTTGTTTCGAGGGCGCAAGGGCCCCACGGGGCCTCTGCAGCTGAGGCAAGAAAACTCTCTCCCTTATGTGCCGAGGCTGTAATAGGGAAAAACATTGCAGTATTTACCTAGGTTTCTAACTGCGGCCGGAGAATTGTAAAACTTGCACATGAATCAGAGGGCAAGATTTTATTAGAACCACAGGGTAGTTCACTGCCTGTCCTGCAGCGCACGCCTCCCCTGTCCCACTTCCAGAGTATTTTAATCCTGTGCAAAAGCCTTTGTGGATGAGGACAGTGACCAGGCGACTCGGCTGTACGGGAAAGTGAGGAGACACCGTGAGGGCATCATGGCCCCTTTCTTTTTTTTTTTTTTTTTAAGACAGGGTCTTGCTTTGTAGTCCAGGCTGGCCCTCAGCTCACTATGTAGCCCAGGCAAGCCTGGAACTCAGCAGTCCTCCTGCCTCTGCCTCCCGAGTGCTGGGATGACAGGCATGAGCCACCACGCCTGGCACTGTAGTATGTGGTATTGATGGCTGGTGGGCGTGAGTCTCCATGCCCAGCATTGTATGTGGTTGCCAGGGATCGAACTCAGGACCTTGTGCTTGTGAGGCAGGCGCCAGAACCACTGAGCTAACCCTCTGGCTCCATCATGGCCCCTTTTAAAAAAAGAGATTTGTATCCCTTGAAGAGTAACTTAAAATTCTAAGTAAGAAAAATGGTAGATGGAGAGAAGGATCAGCTTTCCGACGGGCGATGGACAGGACATGCAGCCATCGGCCTTTATCCCTGTGTGCGTCACAGAATGGATTTGTAGTAGTGCTATGTGCGTGCATAGCGCACATCAAACAGCAACACTTAACAGTAAACGCTCAGTAGTCTAGTCTCTCTCCAGTCTGTATGTAAAGGTTTTAGAAAGTTGGCTTGTATGTTGTGATCTCTGTAGGTGGGATTATTTTTCTCCTGTGCCTGCTCTGTAAACAACAACAACAAAAAAACCCAGTTGTTTAAGGACAGGTTTGAGATGATAAATTGCATTAAGGATTTTATTGTTTTCTCCAGCCACTTTTTGAATGATTAAGTGGGCTACTTCATTGTTAAATGATGAGCAGAGAATCCTTTTGCTTGGAAAAAAATAGTTGGAAGAGAAATATCTATATTTGTTTCTGAACCCTTGCTAGGTATTTTTAGTAACTTGTACCGCTTTGTGAATAAACTCCCTGTGTTGACACTTTATTCAAGTCAGACTTCTTGTTACAGTGGTCGGGAAGGAATCTGAAGACAGGCAGCTGGACCTCGTCCCTAGCGCGTGGTGTGTTGGTGTCGTGGTCACAGTGAGGTTTTGCAGGTGACGTTGCCTTTTATTTACTTTTTTCTTTTACCCTGCGGCTAAACACGATCATGTTTCCTGCCTGGACTCACTGGCCAGGCTCTGAGAAAGGCTTACCATGAGCCTTGAGAACAGCAGCGGGAGGAGCAAGGGGCAGCTTGCGGACTTCTATGAAGGAGCGAGCGGCCCTTGTCCCCGCCCACCGCGGGGAGCAGAGCGTCGTGCGCTGCTCTCGCCGAGGGTGCCTGGCCGGAGTGTCGAGTCGTACCCTGAGGCGGGCACATAGGGCCTTCAATTCTTAGCAGCACGCGGTACCCCATGCCATCGCTAGACTGTCCCACAGCGCTGAGCACTGTGCAGAAGCCAGGGGCAGCCTACTTGACTGGAAGTGTCCCGAAATGCTAAATTCTAGGGATTCTTTTAAATCTCTGACAGGCACAAAAATAGTAATAGAGTCCCGAGAAAACCTACTCTAGATCTGTATGAATTTGGTTTACTCCTTCGGTTACGTTTTGAGACTCTTTGGGTTGTACGCTTTGAGCTGGGTAGTGACATAAAGGAATTCCGTCTCCTGTGACCGAGGGAAGCTTCTGATGGGACAGATGTCTGCCCGTCTAACGAGAAAGCCGATGGATTCGATAGTGGCTCAGGTAAGGTTCTAAGCATAGGACTCCGCACGAACACCCAGTATGTGGCCCTTTTCATTCCTGTTGAAATGCTGGTGTTATTTGGTTTATGCTTAATTTGGCATGCCTGAAGCTTCTTTTTAAAAGTTAGAATGCCAATTCTTAGGCCATTTCGAATGACGTGTCCTGGCAAATTTCTTCTTGATAGAGAAAATGTAAGAGAAAGTCTTCAGAACTGATGACTGCATATATCTGAATTGTTCGTCTGAATTTTGATCGGGATCTGAAACCGACTCAGGCAGCGAGTTGTTACTGGCCTCACTCAGAAAAGCTCAGGATCCAGTTGCTTATTTCAGAAGTCTTTAATTCACTGTGCTTTCCTGCTGTTAATTCATGTAAAATGACACTCAAGGGACTGTGTCAAGTTGGGACTTCCCGTGCTGTGACCGAGTGGAAATAGCTGCGGGATACAGTTCAAGATGCAAATCAGAGAGCCTTAGTGTGGTAGGAGAGAGTGAGGCACTGAAAGCCTGGTGGAAATCAGCATGCACATAGTGTGTGTGATTTCTCGTGCTGTGCAGTCTTGCCGATGGTCTGCCTCAGCCACAGCACTGTTACACTGGATAAACAGGCAGGGCTAAGATCCTGGAGGCAGCGATCTGTCAGGAGGAAGAGCAGTGTGTATTCACAGACTCAGCCTGATACAGCCCCGGCTCAAAGCGTGACTTGGACTTCAGAGAATGAAGCTGTTAGGATGGACTGTGGTGGTTCAGAGAAGTGTTGGAAAACTGGTTATTTTTCCCCCTTGCCTCCCCA
>PVIC010015059.1:0-35751 GCA_004025085.1 Thryonomys swinderianus
AAAAAAAAAAAAAAATTGGCATATTCCAGGCTTCTTCCATAGCTCCAGCGCAACAGCAAAATACCTAAAATTACTGTAGGAACCCCTGAAGACCCCCAGCTCAGGAAGCAGGCCCATGCCTATTAATTGGAGGTGACTGTGGAGTTAAGCAATCCCCAGCCTCTTGGGACAACTGTGGATTTATTAACTAAGAGTTCTAGCTGCAGGGACTTCACCAAGAAAGAAAAGATAGAAACCACAGTCAGCCTTGGGCAGTATCTACTTTCGTGTGGCCTGTTAGCAGAAGCCTATCTGCGTATAGTGGAAGATGGCTCCTCTGAGGCCCTCGAAAGCCTCAAGCGACATTATAGGACCCAGGGCTTCCTTCCCACCTGCCATAGCAAGTACATAAGGGCATCTGCCTATGAGTAAGTTGTTATATGGTGTGTGCTGGGAAATATAGCAGCCTTGTCTATTGTAGCAACGTATTTCAATCTGGCCATTCTGAAACCATTTGAGTCAGAAAGACCAAAGGCGAGGATAAATCCACCCACCTATCTATGTGATCTTATGCAACTTATTCTGTCTACATTTCCATTGCTTTTTCTGTAAAACAGTAAAAGCAAAAGTCTTAAGCTTAAAGGATTGTTGCAGGTCAATGAGACAATATAGGAAAGGTATTTAGCACATAATAAGCTCATCAAAAAGTTCCCGTCATTTTGTTACCTGACTTGGGTCCATGCATTCAGACACTAATCCTGTCATGTTGACACTATTCACTTCGGTCACCTATCTTTATGGAGCACCTGTGTTCCAGGTACTCAGGATGCGCAGTGAGTGACCAAGAGGACTTAGGTGCGAGAAAGGGCCCCACACCTAAGTCTTCAGAGAAGGAAGGGGAGCCATCCAAATATATTCAGAGGAAGCACAAAGACCAGAAGAGGGTCAGGTTAGGATAGTCAGGGCTGGTGTAGCAAGAGCAGTTAGAGCAGGTCCCAGAGGTTGGGGTGAACTGAAGCCAGAAGTGACCAAGGGCTTCTGCAAAACAGAGTTCCCGTATCAGTCTGACAAGAGTAAGGTTTACAGATGGGTCGGAGGGTTGGCTCAGTGGTTTGGGTGCCTGCCTCGCAAGCGCAAGGTCCTGAGTTCGAACCCCGGTAACCACATACAATGCTGGGTGTGGAGACTCACGCCCACCAACAATCAACACCGCATACCACAGTGCCAGGCGTGGTGGCTCACGCCTGTCTTCCCAGCACTCGGGAGGCAGAGGCGGGAGGATTGCTGAGTTCGAGGCTTGCCTGGGCTACATAGTGAGCTGAGGGCCAGCCTGAACTACAAAGCGAGACCCTGTCTCAAAAAAAAAAAAAAAAAAAAAAAAAAAAGAGTAAGGTTTACAGGCAGGCAAGAGTGGAAGCCTCAGTCCCAAGGAGAAACTGGAGTCCGTGTGGAATCGGCCCCTGGAGAGAACCTGTTTGGTTTTGATGTAGGGCGGGGCAGAGAAATGGGAAAGGTGTCTGGCAGGAGAGGTGGCACCAAGCAATTTTGTGTTGCTGGTGTTAAAATTTTTATGATACCAGCTACTAGGGCATGTTTTGAAGTAGCTGGGAATGATCCAGTGTGGTGATGCACGCCCGTAATGTCAGCACTCTGGGAAGCTGAGGCAGGAGGATTTTGAGTTCTAGCCCAGCCTGAGCAACTCAGGAAGCCCCTGTTATAAAATGGAAAATGGCTGGGGATGTAGGTCAGTGTAAAGGTCTTGGGTTCGATCCCCAGAACCACAAAAAAGAGAGACAGGAATAGAAAGGAGAAGGATGAAAAGAAAAAAGAAAAAGGAAGGAAAGAAGGAAAGAAAGGAGGAAAGAGAATGAAAAATAGAAGATGGCTAGGCAGGAGCAAAGGCCTGTTTGAAATCTGTGGACATCAACTTTAAGCGACAGCAGCCTCTCAGTTCCCCAGAAATATTCAGGTATCTGATGAGAGCAGAGAGTAGCAGAATAAGCAGCTTCCTGAGGGCGGAGCAAATTAGCTAAAAAGGGAGGGGCAGAGCGCTGATTGGTGTTTGTAAGGAAGTGTAACAACCATTACTAAGTTGAGTGCTTATTGACGAGTACTCAGTAAGCCAAGAGAAAAGCTATCACGAACACCTGGCAGGGTTAAAGGTTTACAGGTCTGGAGAAGGTGAAGAAATGCTTAGGTGTAAGATCGAGTAAGAAGTCTGAGACCAGAACTAAGGTCTTTGGGATTGTTTTCAGGGTCTGTGTGCCATTAGTGCCGGAGGACAAGCCCCTAAGTCCAGGGGAGTATTGGAGGACAGGCAGGGAAAACTCACTTCTTGGAAAGAAATCAGTAAGTGAAAATTTAGTAAGATTTCTCATGGTTCCTGCTCACAGATGCTCAAGCCAGAAAGATGTGCCAGGGAGATGAAGGTCAGTTCATGGCAGCAAACAGGCGTGGCAGGTCAAATAAGATGTCAGTTCTTTTTTTTTTTTTTAAGAGGAGGGGAAGAGAGGGCTGGGATTTAGCTCAAGTGGTGCTGCACCTACCTTGGAAGCACAAGGGCCCAAGTTTAATCCCCAATACCACCACCAAAAAAAAAAAAAAAGAGGGGAAGAGAAATGGTTTATGAAAATGTTTATGGTGCCTGTTTGCCTGCCCACAGACCCATGTTCATGGCAATAGCTGATGGATCTAGGGGTGGGATTTGATCTATGGGCAGCCAATCTGTGGACAGAAGAGTAACCTGGCCAAAGAACTGTCATCAACAAATGATGAACTGGGCCAATTAGATTCAGTCTTGGGAGTCTGCACTGTACAACCCAAGAACAAGCTGTCAACAAATAGAAGAAGCTGCTGAAGAGAACACAAGAAGGTCAAAGGTCACCAGGAACGGGCCCCACAGAAGTTAAAACACTGAGGGAATAAGGTTATAAGGAGGCTGGGGAAGCCAGGAGTACAGGAAGAAAGAAGCAGAAATGAGGGCCTTGTGATGGATGGGGTTCACATCCCTGCATTCTGCAGTGCTACTTGAGCCCACTTATTTTAACTACTTCCAAAGACTTCCTTTTTATTTTCCCCCTTCCCCTTCTCTCTTTTTTTGTGTTGTGCAATGGATTGAATCCAGGGCCTTCACGCTGAGCTACATCCCTGACCCTGTTTAATTTTAGATAAGGTCTTGCCCAGTTACTCAGGCTGGGTTCAAACTTGTGATCCTTCTGTTTCAGCCTCCTGACCACTGAGATGACAGGGGACACCCCCCACTTTCAGCCTTTCAAAGGTTTCTGAGCAGGAAAGCGAGGCGATCAGACCTGGGGTGATGACGAAGGCTCTGGTCCTAGATTACCCGACCTGAGGCAGTCTACTTAGCCTCTCTGTGTTTCAGTTCCCTCATCTGTAAAATGGGAAGGATAGTACCCCTCCCACTCGCTTGTAGGAGGATTTGATGAGAAACTACAGATAACGCACTTTGAGAAGGGCTTCCTCTGTTCCTTGCTTTCTTAGTGTCCAGTATTTTAGAAAGCTTTCCTTTGTGACTATATCCTGTGGCTTCTCAGAGGTAACCACCTTCTCCTGGTCCCCTTCTGTACCCCATGGCCACTCCCCCCCGGCAGGTCCCTCTTAAATCTTCTTGCTCTCTTCTCTATATTCATCTCTCAGTGAGTTCCTCAAGATGTATTGTGCTTTTTTTTTTTTTTTTTTTTTGAGACAGGGTCTCGCTTTGTAGTTCAGGCTGGCTCTGAGCTCACTAGGTAGCCCAGGCAAGCCTCGAACTCAGCAATCCTCCTGCCTCTGCCTCCCGAGTGCTGGGATGACAGGCGTGAGCCACCACGCCCGGCTGTATTGTGCTTTTAAATAACTTTAAATACCTGTTCCGACTTCTTCTTCATGCTTCCATATCCATTCCTTATCTCCACTGACATCTCCAATAGCCGCCTCAAACATAATTTGCCCCAAGGGGACTCTAATGTTCTCTCTCCCCTCAAACTCCCTGCTCTTGCTCCAATCTTATCCAGTTCAATAAATAGCAAATGATTCCAGTGTTGATCAAGTGGAAAATCTTAGCACCATGCAGAACTCCTTCCTGGTTCTTACCTCTCGCCACCAACACATCAGCAAACACCTAAAATACCATCACTTCTTGCCTCTTCCAAGGTGACTGCTCTGGTCTAAACCACCTTCGTCTCTGCTGCCAGGCTCCATACTTCTTGGGGGGCTCTGTTAGAAGAGTCAGTATTATTTATTTCTGCAATGCTGGGCCTTGTGCATGTTGGGGAAATGCCCCATGACAGGGCTGAAGCCTCTGCCTGGTTTATTTTTTGGTGGCTCCAGGGATCCAACCCAGAACCCAGCATATATAAAATGCACACTCTACCACTGAGCTACAACCCTTCCCTTTCCAGGCAGCATTTTATCAGGCCTTTTGAAATTAAAATACCTAGACTACAAAACTAGCATTCTAAGACTCTGGCCCCCCTCAGGCTCTTCAGAACACCGCAGGACAGGGTCCTTTTAGAGCCTAGGTCAGAGCTCATCAAGGCTCTGAACTTCGGCTCCTGAGCTGCTTACTTAACCTAGGCTGGCCACACTGGCCTCCTCGCTGTCTGGACACACTAGGAGTCTAGTCCCTTCGAGGCTCTTGTCCTTGCTGTCCTGCGTCACTCTGCTCTCGACACGGCCTGCTCCTCTCTTCCCTTCCACTGTCTGACAGAAGTTCCTTTCTGAGTTGGGTGCTCCTCGACCATCCCTTCCATGGCGACCTTTTGCCAGCTTGCCAGCTTGCCTAATGCTCCCTCGCTCTGATTTGTTCCCCATCATTGGTCACCTCTGCACTATCTTTCCTTGGTAGCTGATTTTCTCCTGGCCACTGACTAAGATGCACACAGGACCGGGAGGATAGCTCAGCAGTACAGGACTTCCTCGTACGCATGAGGCCCTGTGTTCAAGCCCCAGCATCCTCTTTCCTCCCCCTGAAACAGCTCAACGCCAGCATGGATTGTTTGCTCTTGGCTGTCGGCACATGGATACAATAAACACTGGCTGAGCTCAGACTCCCTCAATCTCCTTCCCTTCTCTGAACTCTTGTAATTCTGGTCTGTACGATTTTTGTGATACTTACCTGTGTGTTGTATGTACACATGAGCTCTTATTTAACTATGCGCTCTGTGGTCCAGTAGAGGGGCTAGCTTGAGGAGAGCGTTCCTGTTTTTTACAGGTTACCGACACTTCATAAATGACCCGCTTTGATTTCAGAGAGAGTGACAGACAGACAGACAGACGAGAGACACAGAGACAGAGGCAGGTTTTCTGGGCCCCTACGTGGAACAATGAGACAGCCTCTTATTAGGAAGGTGGCCTGATTCTGCAGCAAAGCTGATAGTACGCTTAACTGCTATATTTATTGAGCCCACTTTTCTAAGCGTTTTACCTTTTCAGTCTCACAACCATAGATCTTTGGGTCACCTGTTATCTTTTGGGGCCTAAAAGAGGCCTGGTACTCAGCAGGTACTCAACAAAGGCGTGGCCTGAGGCTTCAAGACCAGAGCCGCTCAGATGCAGCAACCGGCTCCAAGTCCCTCTGCAGCAGCAGCAGCAGTAGCAGCACTAGCAGTAGCAGCAGCAGCAGCAGCAGCAGCAGCAGCAGCAGCAGCAGCAGCAGCAGCAGCAGCAGCAGCAGCAGCAGCAGCAGCACTAGCAGTAGTAGTAGTAGCAGCAGTAGCAGCAGCAGCAGCAGCAGCAGCAGCAGCAGCAGCAGCAGCAGCAGCAGCGCTGGGACTCCAGTCAGGTTCCGCCCGCTGGGCGCTCTCCGCGCTGGGCTGGGAGCTGGGCCGGGCTGGACCAGCCTGCTCCGGCCCGCGGAAGGCACCAGTTCCGGGTGCGCCGCCGGCGTGAGCGCGCGCACCGGGTGGGGCCGGGAGGCAGCGTTCCCTCCCAGTCCCGGCCCCGGCGCCTTCCGCATCCCCGCCCGGCTCCGCGAGGCCGGAACATACGTTCCCTTCGCCACCCGGGCTCAGCAGCGACGGGGCTGGGCTCGCTCGCGGTTCCCGCGCACGTCAGCCCCACAGCCCGACTTCGCCTCGGGACCCCGGCCCAGGACCGGGCCGAAGCCCCGCCCCTCCCCACCCGCAGGCCCCGCCCCGCCCCGCCCCACTCCCTGTCGTTGCCCCGCCCCGCGCGCCAAGCTCCATACTTGGCGATCGCTGCGGCCTCGGGTGCTCATTGGTCGGGAGCTGGCGGCGTGGGGGGCGGGTCCGGGCCGGCCGGGGCGGGGAAGGAAGGTGGCGGCAGCCCGGCGCGGGGGGAGGGGGCGCTGACCCGGATGTTCACTCCTGGGCACCCGGGGAAGTGGAAGCGCAGGGCCCTGCTGCGGGGGGGAGAGCCTCAGACGCCGGGACCGGGACCGCCGCCGCCGCCACCATGGTAAAGGCCCAACGGCCCCGGCCCCGGCCCCGGCCCGGCCACCCCACCGGGGCCCGTGTCCTCTCCCCGTACCGACCCCCGGCCCGGGCAGGGTGGTTCCGCGGTGGGGGAGGGGCGGGGCCCGGGACCCTAGGTAGACACCGTCTCTCCCTCACCGGACGGGGCCGCGGGTCGCCGCGGTGGCCGGTGACCCTGCTTCCTCTCGCAGCCCTCGCCCTTGGCTCCGGCTGGAAACCCACTTTCTTCTTCCTGTTGCAGGCTGCTTCCTCGCAGCCCAGGCCAGACCGTGCTCCCCGTGGCCAGGCCGGGCACCCCCGCTGGTGACCCAGGTGTGGTCCCCCTGTTTCGTCCATGGCCGGGGAATGGCCCCTTCTTCTGTCCCCATGGCCGAGGCCGTCTTTTTCCCTGCCAGGGCCCCGGCTAGGCCCCCACCATCCAGACCCCTCTTTTCCACCCCCTCAGCCTGGACCCCCGACACTCCCTCCTCAGTGGGAGCTTAGGTTTGTTTCTCCGCCACCCGGCCAGTCTCTTCGGTCCACGCTCCCAAGTGTGGACCCTTCCTTGTGCGCCGTTGGCTCCCGCCCGGGCCTCCCAGCCCCCTTCCCCCATGAACCGGTTCCCCGGACTTCTCGCCGCTCAGCGGAGCCAGCGCCAGCCCCACTCTGTCCATCGCGGGCCCTGCCTTCCTCTGAGGGCCCTCCCCCTGCCCTGTCCCCGACCCAGGTCCCCCCTCGTCTGTACCTGGGACGCGCCTTCTTAGCATGCTGTGGGAGGCAGGGAAGCGCTCCAGTCGCAGTGGGGGCGGCCCAGGTGCTGGGCCTCCTAGGGCTCGGCAGTTGGCCCTTCTGGGGACGCCACCTTGGGAGAGGGCAAGGAGGGAAAGGCAGGCATGTGTGCCCGGAAGGCAGCGCAGGGCCCTTCCTTTGGCGCCGCCACCGTAGTACTCCCGGTAGGAGCTCGGGGCGCATCCTGGGGGTGCCCCGGCCGGAGTGGGAGCAGGGAGGGGAACGTGCGGGAGCAGACCGGTCAGAGATGAACGCATAATCGTGCTTGTGAGGCCGCAGGCCTGGTGGGAGGGGGTCGCCAGCCCTAGAGCCCCACACACTGCCGGGACGCGATGCACCCAAGCAGGCGCCGTCTCCCTTTCCCCCTGAACTGTCAGCTCGTCAGGGTCGGAACTGCTGACTATGATGGAGGTGCTGCGGATCAGGTGAGAGAAACTGAGACAGAGCCAGCTCCACTCCATGTTTGTTTTGGTAATGAAGGAGGAGCCTGAATTTCACAGAGGCCCTCACACAAGCCTGTCCTGCGTCCCTTGGGAGCCTTTGGTAAGGCAGACAGACCTGTTGGAAGGGCTGGGGACTAGCCTCACTTGGTCTAGGCGCCTTCCAGAAGCGTGTGCCATATCCAGTGCAGCCTTGTGACTGTCCTGGACTTTGGCCCCTAAGTGTTTTGGAGGATTCTGGTTCCGTGTTTAATAATGTTACTGTTGAACTCAGGAGACTCATTCAGACTGGCCGAGTGTTTTCTTTCCTATATATTGATTGAAAACATGGGAGATGTCATTCTTGCCCTGTTGCTATTGGCTGAAAACTCTCTTATGAAGGCTGCGCCTCGCCAGCAGCCTGAGTGGAGCAGGACTTCTCCAGGATGACTTTAAAAGTGGACTGAAGTTTTCTAAGTGTGTTCTCGGGATGAAAGCCGGAGGATGGGTGGAGTGGCTTGCTGGCCCTGCTCCAAGCAGCATATCAGGTAGGGAGGGACCCTTCCAGACTTGGTGGAAAGTGTTGCTAATGACTCAAAAGGGACACAGGTCACATGAGGCATCTCAGGACTCCTGTACTGGGCTCTCACTTGGACAGTCTGAAAAGTCTGGAAGGGGTGGGGAAGGGGCCGCTATCTGCTGGACACCGGTGTTTCCTTTGGCAGAGCTCATGTAATGCACATAAAACCCTCTGGGCCACTTGCTGTCACCATTTTACAGATGAAGAAGCTGTGGCTCAGGTGGGGGAGTAACTTGTTCAAGGTGTTGCTCAGTCAGTGGAAGAGCCACAGTGGACTTGCACCTGGGAGGATCAGCTGTGTTCTTCCCATAGTACCGTGCTGCTTTTGTGTTGAAAACATAATGACACTGCTTAGGAGACATAATAATGGGATGTTCAGCCACGGAAAGGGAGGAGCAGTGCTTCTGGTCCCCTGCTTGTGTGCTGGGATTTTCGCAGAGGAAATCCTCAGCAGCACATCCTTACTATGGTGAAGCAGGCTCCTCTGAAGAGAGGGGGTTTTGTTTTCTCTTTGGTGGCTGTTCCCCTGGGGTTTAGAGCAGCGCCCAACATTGAAAGAAAAGACATGTGGTGATGCATGCCTATAATCCCAGCTGCTTGGGTGGCTGAAGCAGGAGGATTTCAAGTTTGAGGCCAGCCTAGGCAAGATAGCCAGATCGTTATCTCAAACAAAAGGGTTGTGTGCTCTCTGGAGACCTAGACGATGAATGTAGCTGTTTGAGTTTTGCATTTGTTCTCTCAATAACTTGCTTTTGGTGTCCCTTAGGCTCATAAGTAGTTCCTGATTGTTTATTGTCAGATTTACTCTTCACTAGAATAATCTGATAAACCAATGTACACAGTTGGGACAGGACAAGTTGGGGCTGCATCATAGGCAGATTAATTTAGAACACCATGGCTTTTATTTCAGTAGGCCGGATGGTAGAGGAACAGCTAGATCTTAGTTTTCCATTGAAGGAAATAAGGGTTTACTTTGACTTCAGAATGATTTCCACGATTTTTGCTGACACTAGTTTTACTTTCCCATTCAAGAGTGCATAGGTAGGGCTGGAGATTTAGCTCAGTGGTTCTGGCCCCTCCCCAGCAAGTGCAAGGTCCTGAGTTTGGTCCCCAGTAACCACATACAATACCGGGCATGGTGACTGGCAATCAGTACCACATACCACAGTGCTGGGTGTGATGGCTCATGCCTGTCATCCCAGCACTCGGGAGGCAGAGGCAGGAGGCTTGCTGAGTTCAAGGCTAGCCTAGGCTACAAAGTGAGCTCAGGCCCAGCCTGAACTACAAAGCAAGACCCTGTCTCCAAAAAAAAAAAAAAGACATAGGTAAATGGCATTTATTTGTATTCCTTTATCAACTAATAATCTTACCATCCGTAAGTGCTTCATGATTTTGAAGCACTTTTTCTAACACAGCTCTGGCTTCTAATTTAGGAATGATTATTCTGAGAGTTACACTTGGTGCTTGATGGTGGGGCTGTAGCAGAGAAGGAGCCAGGGAAGCTTGCTCAGGAGTTGTCTTTATAAATCACAGTTGGTTTTGCCTGACAGGAGCTGATAGGTGAAGCCCCTCATGTCACAAGGTAAAGCAGCAGAGTTGGTACTCAAGCGTCTTGGCGATCTCCTGGTAGGATAAGACCCATAGGTCAACTCAGACCTCACGTCTGTACAGTCCTGTTCATTGAAACCCAGCTGACCTCTTTTGGATGAAGTCCTTGTAAAAAGCAGCCAATGATCCATACTTGGAGACTGAGGGGGTGATACGCCCGCCTTGCCTCTGAAAGCTGATCTTGCTGTCTGTAACTCCCGCGAAAGAAGTTCTGTACTTTCACGGTCCCTGGGGGAGGGACCAGGACAGGTACCTGACTTCAGAATCCTGTTCCCCACTCGCCAAGGATGGAGGGAGACATGCCAGGGAGTGTCTGAAGTCACAGGGTGCCATCACTTCAGTAAGCATGTGCTAAGTGCTTGTTCCGAGCTGTGCATGTGCCATGGTGCACAGAAGGACAGGCGAGGGGATGTGCCCTCCCGACGCCCATTGTTAGGGGTCAGGCATGTCAGTCTTTACCTAAAGGTTAAAGGGAAAAAGCTTTATTAAATATAACTTAGAAACACGTGAGCATGAGCTGGGGCATGAGGCTGAAGGAAAAGTTAGGGCTTGTGCCAGCTCCACTCCCAGGTCTCGGGCGTGTCTGCGCTCCATCTGCCAGTGCAGTGGAAGTGAATTGCGAGTGTTAGCAGTCTGTTCCTGGGCGTCTGGAGCACTCTCCCGGGGAGTGCGGCCTCGCGGGGCTGCGGGTCCCCGCCGACCGAGGAGGTCCGCTGCCCCAGAAGCAGGACTTCAGTTGTTGCGCAGCCCCCTTTGTCCCTCCGAGCAGCTAAAGCTTGAGAGGTCCTGTGACAGTGTGATCAGACCTGGTCTCCTGGCTCCTGCTCAGACACAGTGAGCCGTGGGACTGTAGAAGTGCAGCGTCTTGTCCCATTCCTCCTCGCAGCAGGTCTTTGGGTGAGGGTGGAGTCAGCAGCCACACAGTCCACTGTGAGATCACCCTCCTTGGGACTGGAGCAGTGCCGTTCTCAGAGTGCGGCTTTTACAGATTCATGCTTCAGTGTTAGGAGGTGGAGACTTAACGTGTTCTTTGTGGCCCCGAGGATTGGACCTACGGCCTTGTGCACGGAAGGAAGCACTCGACCACCAAGCTACATCCTCGGCCTTTTTAAGTTTTATTTTGACAGAGCCTTGCTGAGTTGCCAGGCCGGCCTCCCATTTGCAGTCCTGCCCCAGCCCTCCCAGTAACGGGGATGACAGGGGTATGCCACTGCACCCAGCGGCAACTTCACATTCATGGGTCACAGGCCCTGTGTTGCGGTCCAGTAGAAGCTTTAGTTCAGTGAACTGTCCTTGCAACAACCCAGTGAACAAGGTGCCAGTTTACGCAGGAAGCAGCATAGTTCACTGATGGTGAACATTTTAGAGACTGAGTGTCCAGACTGCCACCCAGAACCCACGTATTTATTACAGAGTGCCAACATTGCAATTAAACCCTAATACGGAGGTTTCAGTTTAGAAAAAGCAACTCACACTTGGCTCAGGTGCGGCAGAGCAGGGGCTCTGTGTACCCGCCGTGGCACCCGCACCGTGGGTTCACCAGCAGCGGTGTAAGAAGTTAGAAGCTTAGGACCTGAGGATAATGATGGAGCCTCCTCATAAGAAGCATTAAGTGCTTCAGGTATGATGGACCGCATCACTGTATATGTAAGCACTGGCCATTTTGTCACTGATTTATAGACGAGATACAAAGAGGCATAAATGTAGTCCCCAGGCAGCCAGTGGAGGCATTGTGTTTTCTGACTCCAGAGCCAGATCCCCGCTCCCAGCTTGTTATTGCCTGCTGGTGGCTGCTTTAAAGTGGGCTTGGCTTTGGGCTGTGCTTTGACTGGAGAACTTCTGTGATCGAGGCTGAGCTTTTCACCCTTTGAGCATGGGCCTCCTGTGAGCTGGGCTCTCCTCTGTCCGGTGGCCTTGTCTGTGCTGCTGGGCCTGCTTCGAGTGAAGGGTCCTTGTGTTCTTCCAGGTTTGGAAGAAGGGGAAGGACCGGGCATGTAGCACATGTGCCCCGTCAGAGCATGGGCCATGTGCTCTGCATCTGTGCCCACTGCCTGGCATGGAGCAGTTACTACACAAACACGGAGTGAAGAATTGTGGGAGCCGCCAGGCAGCTTTGCAGTGGGCACATCTGGCCTGAGTCCTGACTGCTGCCATATGTGGACTGAGGATTCCACCTCTATAACCTTAGCGCTTGCCCTGAGGGTTGAGGGTGACATTTCATAGGGATCCTAGGAAAAGAAATGAAGCTTTTAAGGTACCTAAACTGGTGCCTGACACATAGTAAGTGGTAGCTGTGGTCATAATTTGTCTTATTCTGAATATTGCAGGGCAAGTAACACATATAGAAGCCATAATTCCAGCATCTAATGCAAGAGAATAGGCAAGGTATATCCAAAACTTTTAAGTGCATCAGGAAGAAGGAAGTAGCACTGGAGAAGACTTCTTCTTTTGTTGTAGTTGCTTGTTTTTTGTAGTACTGGGCATTGAGCTTACGACCTTATACTTGCAAGACAAGTGCAGTGCCACTGAGCTAAATCCCTGGCCCTATTGTTTGTTTTTTGAAACAAGGTCTTGCTGTGTGGTCTAGGCTGGCCTTGAATTCCCTGTGTAACACACAGGAATTCTCCTGCCTCAGCCTCCTGAGTGCTGGGAAACTTAGGCACCACCATACCTGGCTTGGAAAAGACTTGGGAAGGACCGTGTATATGAAAGCGTGCTTGTCTTCTGTCTCCTGCAGCAAGGCCCAGACATCCTCCAGGCTACCGTGAGTTCGAGAAGGCTTTGCCCAGGCAAAGTGGACAGGGTGGAGGAGCACAGAGTGAGTTTACTCCACCAGTGCTGAGGTCAGGTGTGTGAACAGCCATACGAGCTTGAGAATGGATGGCAGAGGGAGCTGCCCTGCCTTTGGAGTGAACGCAGGATGCCCGAGTTGCTAAGCTAAGGAGGTGGCATTTGATCTGGGCAGCGTAGAGCCAGTGACATTTTTGACGGGGCAGGTAGAAATCTGAGGAGGCTTGCAGCGTGGTGGTATTTTAGGAAGAGTCCTCTGGCCACGGTGTGCAGGAAGGACTGGAGTGCCAGTGATGGAGGGAGACAAGGCCTTGGTAGGCATCAGCCTGAGAGGTCGAGGGCCTGGGCTGCTGTGCCTCTGTGAGTGTGGAAAGGCAGGGATGGTGTAGAAGATGCGGGTAGGAAGGGGGTGAGGTGCAGAGCTTTACCCACTGTGGGCTGAGGGACGCTGTCCCCAGACCCCCCTGCGCAGGCATTCTGCCGGGGCTGCTTACCTGACACACAGCTCTGTCCGGGCAGTTTCAGTCCTAGATAGTGATGTCTGGAAAGCCCTGGCATCCTGTTAGCACTGAATGGGAAAGTCAGCCTAGTTGCCCTGTGGCCTCCAGCCAACCGCTGCTGGAGGTGGCATCTGCTGGTGCCACCACACCTGGCCTGTCGTGCACGGCTCTAGGGTCTGAGCACAGCAGCACCGTGGTCCCACTGCAGTGGGGAGGCTCTCCAGCCGCCCTGCAGGAGAGGAGCCCGGTGCCCACCTGTGCAGTCCTCAGGCCAGGCCAAGCTGCCTCACGTCCGTTTGCGGAGATGTGCAGAGAAGTCAGGTGTCCTCCGCACCACATGGGTCTGAGTCTTAGAGTGGAGGCAGCGGTACACCCAGGCTTCCACCTTTTCTGCTGTCTCTGGAAAATAGAAAAGGAGCCTTCATCTGTAGCTCCGGCGATTGGCCTCCGTCTTCCAGTCCTGGTTCTTCCGAGGCAGCAGCCCTGCTGGTCGCTGTTCCTGCCCGCAGGGGTTGCTGCGCTCGTGTGAGCTTCTGCGTGGGAAGTGTAAATGTGCCCGGCTCAGGTCAGTGCGTTGAGAGGAGCGTTGGCTGTTGTGACTGCGGTTCTTTTACTGGCCTGGGCGGTTGTCCTCCGATGCTTCAGGTAGCCCCGCCAGCCTGGGGGCAGGACTGGCCCCCCTTTCTGGGCTGCTGGAGGTGCAGTCCCTGGCCGAGGGCTGGCAGCCGCAGGATTGGACTGGTTCAGCTGCACACTGGTCGACATCCCAGCCCGGAGCTTTCTGGCCTTGTCCCCTCTGGCTCAACCCCTGAACTTCTGCTTCAAAGGCTCTGTGACCCTTGTTCCTCTTGTGCTGCACCCCCAAATAAGAATTTTAGTTCAACTTTTAAGATTTTTCCCCAAAAAGTATAAATTTACATGAAAACTTAAATGTTAATGGGACCATTCTGAGTTAGAATCTGCTCGGAAGCTGGGATCTGATGTAGCAGGGTCAGTCTTATAAGAAGATCTGGGCTTTCTGTAGCAAGTAAACTATTTTTAACCTAAAATACAGCCCTCGCGTTGTTAGGGACTTGTTCTAGGAAGTGTGCCCTTAGGTACTATCAGTGATATGCAGAATTTAAGAGACTGTGCCTAGCATTTGATCTGGGTCACTGTGAAGCCTATAACATCTTTGACAGGGCAGGTGATACAGTATCACGGGCTGCTGTGAAATGAGCAGTTGACCAGAAGGCTGCCAGAGAGTGACGTGTCACTGTGGTAAACGTATGAAAAGATGCTTTTTGCCTGGACCCTTTCTGCGGGGGTAGATGAAGAGCAAGCTGCTTTCAGCAGCATCTCCTGTTGTTACCCAGTAACCTTTCTCCTCCTCGGTTGTAGCTGTGAGTACCAGAGAGAAGGTTCAGGCTTGGCTGACTTTGGCCCTGATAGGCCACCTCTAGTTTCAAGAGTGCAGCTTCCCCGCAGTGCAGTTTTATGCTCAGAAGCTGGGAGGAGGAGCTTTTGTGCAATGTAACCTGGGCTGAAAAGTTTGCTCGTTGGTCCTCGTGAAGGAGCCACTATGGGCTTTCACCCCTGGCTCATCCCTGGCTTT
This sequence comes from Thryonomys swinderianus, assembly GCA_004025085.1. Lineage (NCBI taxonomy): Eukaryota > Metazoa > Chordata > Mammalia > Rodentia > Thryonomyidae > Thryonomys > Thryonomys swinderianus. Next base: position 14,673 of record PVIC010015059.1, read on the forward strand.
GCTAGTCCTTTGCTTTTCTTCTGACTGCCTGCTGCCCTTGGCCAGGCTTGCTCCGTTCAGATTTCCAGCACGAGCTGTCATGGCTCTTTCTGCATGCACCCTGCAGGCCGCTGGTCTGGAAGCCTCTTCAGGCCTGGGGGCTTGCAGGCCCTCGCTGTCGTGAGATTCGAGGCTTCTGACTTGCTGTCGAGGCGCACACTGGTGGTGCTGGAGCTGGAGATTGCTCTGAAACTTCGTCGGTGACGAAGCCTGTGTCCCCTTCCACCTTCTGCCTGAGCACCCCGCCCCATCGGTCCTCCCTTTCAACCGCAGCCCTAGGAGGCCTGCTCCTCACTTTGGAAATAAGGAGGTGAAAGTTCAGATCCAAGGGCCCCGCTTTGGCTCAGTAGTGGCAGTGGGATTGTAGGGCCGGGCCAGCCCCATTCAAAAGCTCATGCTGATAGAATTCTGCTTATATAGATGAGGAAACTGAGCCTGAGAGGTTCCCCTGTAGGCTCAGGCACAGTGGCTGAAGAAGTGTCTTTTTATTTATTTATTTTAGCATTTAGTTCAGAAGTCAAGTATTTTTGGCTCAGGTTGTCGAGATGAAAGTGGTGGGAACTTTGTGAACTCTTAGCCTGGTTTCAGAAAGACACCTGCCACTGGTGTAAAGGCTGCCTGGGTCAGGCATGTGGCGAGGGGGCACCGGGACAGGACTTTGTGCAGGAATGTTAGTGGCCTTGTGCTGGGACTGTTGGTCGACAGAGCCTTCCTGGCACCTTGTGCACAGTGTGTGCTGTGAGGCTTCCGAAGGGAAAGGCAGCTGTTTGAATGGCTAGGAGCAGGTGGAGTTGGTTACTTGCGGGTAACTTTGCTTCTTGTGAGTTGAGTGATAAATCCTTGCACTTGCTGTAAAGACATTCCGCTGTCCTTGACATGTTTTGAATGACTGAATAAATGTTGAGTGGGTCCCTGGGGTGAGCCTCCTCTTTGAGTTTTGCTGAATTGTGTACAGTTGCCATTTTCCTAAGTAAAAAGTGATTGGGTCCCTGGGTGCATGTCTGTAATTGCAGCATCCTGGGAGCCGGAGGATCACAAGTTTGAGCCCAACCCCGGGCAGTTTAGTAACTTAAAAAAAAATAGATAAAAGGCTTTCAGCATTTGAGTGGCTCTGCCTACTACAGACTAAGTGCTAAGGCAGGGGGATTCCGGTCTGAGGCCTTGGTAGGCCTCGATCTGCCTGTGGACCCGAGCTCTCTGTTACCTGGCTCCTCCACAAGGCCGTGCTGGTCACTGGCATCGGGCTCATGGTCGGGCAGTAAGGAGTTGAGCAGAGTCTGCTCCAGTGATGGGGGCCGTGCGCTCGCTCCGTGTTGGTGCCCCTCCTGCCCGTGGGACTGGCACTGCTGGCCTGGAGAGTCTGGCCGTGGTCGGAGCTGTGCTCCTGGTAGCACCAACAGTAATGATGGCTCTGCGAGGTGGTGGGTGCCGAGCACTTGGCCTGGAGTTACATGGCCAGCCGCACTTGGAGTTTCTGCATGACTCCCAGGTCAGGGCGCTGCAGGGCGGACGCCAGAGCCAGAGGCCGCGGTCAGGCCCACGGCTGCACACTTGGGCAGTTTCCTTTACTCCCTCTGTCTTCTTGTCTGTAAAGTAGGGGGAATGAAAGTGGCTATTTCTGGGTGGGGCTGATTGCTTGGTAGCGTGCTTGCCTGGCACTGCCAGGCTGGGTGTGATTCCCACTGCGGGCATGTGTGTGCACACACCAGGAAAAAGTATTTCTGATGATTTGATCGAGCAGAGGCAGGGAGCAGGTTCGTAGAGCCACCAGGGACTTGTCTTGTGGACAGCCCCGGCCTTGGCCTGAAGGGAGTTCGCATTCGATGCCAGCTGGATCCGGATCTTTCAGAGGAAGCGGGCTGCAGACCTCACCAATCTGGGCCTCAAGGAGCCCGCCTGCCACTGCACGCGCTGCCGGGGCCTTGCGTCCAGGTGACAAGACAAGCTACTTTTCAGAAAATGGCTTTCTAACAAATTTATGTACTGGGGGCACTTGGTGTGCTGGTCACGCTGGGTACCCAGATATTTGAGGGAACCCGGCTTGGGGCTTCTCTCCACTTCCACCAGCCCGCGCGGCCTGTGTAAACTGCTGCAGGTTTAGGAGACTTCACGGCCCCGGGGGTGAACGCGCTTCCTTGGCGAGTACGTGTTTGATTTGAGGCCATGTGGAATAGAGTGTTGGGGCTGAGGCGCGAAGTGGGATGTAGATCAAGGAGAGCGGGAATCGTGTTCACTGCCCGACAGTCGGGGAGGCGTCTCACCGCGGCTGCCTGTGAGCTGCGCACTCCTGAACTCATGAGTTCATCTCCGAGCCTCAGCTTGCTGTCAGTAAAAGGAGAGTACTGTTCTTCCTCCCGAAGGTAGTCAGGTGATTAAGGGATAATGTATGTAAAGCATTTGCCATGAGTTTGTTACATTATCTGTAGAAATTTCACTCTATCAGACTGTGTTTAAAAGCCCCACCTCATGCGGCCAGTACCATAGCTTCTCATGCCCCGTTTTGCCTGTGTGGAAGGGGAGGTATAGGGGATTCTGAGGTGGCTTGTACAAGGTCACACAGCTCAGAAGGGGCAGAAGTGCCCTTTAAAACAGTCCCTTCTGATTCCAAAATGCAGCTGTCATACGCTCTGGAAACTAGCTCTTAATGATGGTGATTCCAACAGTGTTCTTTAGGGGTTTTTAGACTTCAGCTAAAAAAGGAGTATTAGGTTGGTGGCTTTCCCTGGTTTTGCTTTGTGACTTTGTGAGTCTACCTTATTAATATTTTAACTATATGTAGTCTGTTCACTGTCTCTTTCAGTTTTATTTATTTTTTGAGACAGGGTCTCACTATGTAGTTCGGGCTGGCTCTACATTCACTATGTAGCTCAAGCTGGCTTTGAACTCATGGCAGTCCTCCTGCCTTAGCCTCCTGTGTGATGTGATTATAAACTTGCACTGTCATGCCTAGCCTTTTTTTTTTTTTTTTTTTGAGACAGGGTCTTTGTAGTTCAGACTGGCCCTGAGCTCACTATGTAGCCCAGGTTAGCCTTGAACTCATAGCAATCCTCCTGCCTCTGCCTCCTGAGTGCTGGATGACAGGCGTAAGCCACCATGCCCAGCACTGTCGTATGTAGTTACCAGGGATCAAACTCGGGACCTTAGCTTGCAAGGCAATTGCTGGAACCACAGAGCTAAAGCCCCAGCCCAGTTTTATTTTTTAATTAACATAAAATTGTAAATATTTATGGGGTACCATGCAATACTTGGATACATGTATGCCCTGTGTAATGCTCAGATCAGAGGAAAAATGTATTCAGACCATCTTGATTGTGAAAACATTCAAAATTCTTTCTTTTGTCCTTTATGAAGTATGCATTATCTGTAGCCACCCTCCTGCACAGTGGAACACCAGTGCCCAGTGCCCATTTCTTCTGTCTAGCCCTGCTCAGCCTTGCCTGGCCCTCCTCCCCCCGGAACCCATCTTGAAATGCAGAAGCAGGAATGTGCAGTCATTGCAGTTCATTGTTTGGAAGGCGCCTCACTTTCCGCGCTGTAACTTCTTCCCTGTAGTCAGGGTCTGGAACCACCTTGGCGGCCCCCGTCCCTTCCTTTCTGTCCTCAGTGCCCAGCCAGGGAGGCCCCAAAAGGATGGAGATAGTAGGGATAATGGCTGTCTGTCCTTGACCAAAGTGGCATTCAGATTCAGGGCTAGTTCATCCCATTGCCCTCCCTAGCTGTGTCAGGCAGAAAGACGACCATCAGATTGTTTATCTCCAGGGGTTTAAGTTGTCTGGAAGTACCGAGAGAGGTTATGGATAAAAACACCTGCCCATAAATGGATGGGATCCCTAGGGCCCAGTTTGTAGCAGATTCTGTTACCTAAAGAGTTTTGCACAAGATGATATTCCAGGCCAATAGTAGGTAGGTCCTGTGGCCACATTTCCTAGTCACCTGACTTCATCATTCCTTCATTTAAATTCAGTAGACCCTAGGGCCAGAGATTTGGCTCAGTGGTTCCGGTGCCTGCCTAGCAAGCAAAAGGCCCCTGGTTCTCTCCCCGGCAACCACATACAACAGTACCAGGTGTGGTGACTCAGGCCCACCAGCAATCAGTACCACACACCACAAATGCCGGGCATGGTGGCTCACGCTTGTTATCCTAGCACTCGGGAGGCAGAGGCAGGAGGATTGCTGAGTTTGAGGCTTGTCTGGGCTACATAGTAAGCTCAGGGCCAGCCTGAACTACAAAGCAAGACACTGACACACACACACACACACACACACACACACACACACCAGTAGACTCTAGACTTGCGAGCTCAATTTGTTTGTGAGGGCCGGTTGCAACTCAGGTTGTAACTCAGGTCAGTCAGTTGAAGGTTCAGGCTGCTGTCACAGCCTTCCGTCTCTCTGCTGTGTGCAGGCAGATCTCTGTCCTTAGACACTGGCCCGGGATTTCTCAATGAACCCCACGCAGGAAAGGATGTGTAATGTTCCCTCCAGAACTATTTAAGGGTTCCATCTGTGTCTGAGACTGTCTGGAGGCACAAGTGTCTGGCATTTGGGTCGTAACTCAGGACTTTGTAAGTTAAAACTAAAATTCTGGTTGTAACCCAAGTTACTCATACACAGGCCTGTTAGGGCTGTTGGACCTCAAGGGTCCACTGTAACACCCACCAAGGTGTGTGTGTTGTTAGCTAGAATTCTCCTTTTCCCTGGCATAAAGCTGGCGTTTTGCGTGTTTTCTTCCTGTGTTTATGGGCGTTCTGAATTCCCGTTTAAGAGCACACAGAGGCGTCCTGGGAGTCTCCTCCAAGACCCCCGTCCTATTGTTGTTGTTGTTGTTGTTGTGATTCCACCTTGCTGTTTTGGTGCATGTCAGTTTTGGAGGAAGCATTTCTTGGAGTCACGGTGAGATCTGGTTGTCACGGTCGCGATGCCAAGGAAGGACCCTCCCACCACGTGACTGACCGGGAGCGAGCGGATGCCCAGACGTGCGGCAGGGTCCGGGCTAGCCTCTGTGTGTGGTCCATGTGTTCAGAGCGCTCTGCTGGGCTTGGTCTGCCTCTGCCCTCTAACACGGAGAAAGAATGGCGGAGATGGTTTCCCAGGCTCAGGGGATGAGCTGTATACTGTTGTTGATAGCAGCCACTAGGCCCGCAGAGTTAATAAGGCCACGCGTGCCTGTTACTTGCCCTTGGGATCAGAGATTTGGGTTCAGCTCCCAGAACCTCCAAATTACGGTGTATCATGAATTTAGGTCTTTATGGAAATTAGAAACTAAACTGAGACTTTATTGCTAGTAAGTGGCAAAAACAGCAGTGAAAGCCAGTGCTCTGATGTTAGAGTTTTGCCCTTCCTCTCTGCCGTGTTACGTAATTCTGCTGCTCACCTGGACATGGGCTGGTCCAGGGACCCGCTGCCATAACAGCAAGAGCGACTGGGAGGAGCCCCAGGTCTGACCCATTAGAGTCCAGACTCTGCCCTCTGGCTGGACTCACCTTTTCTGTTGCATAAATTCAGGCCCATTTGGTTTTTTTGTTTCTGTTTCTTTGAGACAGGGTCTTGCTCTGTAGTTGAGGTTAGTGTCGAATTTGCAGTGACCCTCCTGCTCAGCCTCCTGGGTGCTGGGACCACAGGTGCTGCTGCCGTGCCACCAGCAGTTCAGCTACATTTGAAAGCTCATCTTTGGACGTGTTTCTTCTGCCATAAAGCATAGAAAGACCACATTTTTCAACATGGCATTGTGAGAGATCTTCATGGTAGTTAAGTTTACCGGCCCAGAATGCTGGTGAGTGAATTAAGGAAGGTTCAGACTCAAGCCCTGGGTCCTTTTTTTTTTTTTGAGACAGGGTGGCTCTGAGCTCACTGTGTAGTTCAGGCAGCCTCAAACTCAGCAATCCTCCTGCTTCTGCCTCCCGAGTGCTGGGATTACAGGTGGGAGCCACCACGCCTGGCACTGTGGTATATGGTACTGATTGCTGGGGGGCATGAGTCACCATGCTCTGTATTGTGGTGTGTGGTTATCAGGGACCAGATTTGGGACCTTGTGCTCACAAGGCAGGCATCAGAACCACTGAGCTAAATCCCAGATCCCATAGCTCCTCATTTGTTATGAGGTATCTAGGTGGCCTGAGTTGCAAGGTGCTGCAGGAAGTGGGTCTCCAGCAGTGGATTGGAACATACTTTACATAGTTTGTCAGGCAGCGATTAAAATATGAGATATACTACTATGTACACACAACACAGAATAGTCTGTGTTGTGTGTAATGTTCATATTAAGAATACCTTACCTTGGGCTGGAGATTTAGCTCAGTGGTTTCGGCACCTGCCTAGCAAGTGCAAGGTCCTTGGTTCGATCCACGGTAACCACATAAAACAATACCAGGTGTGGTGACTCATGCCCATCAGTACCACACACCACAGTGCTGGATGTGGTGGCTCATGATGATTTATAATCCCAGCGCGTGGGCGGCAGAGGCAGGAGGATTGCTAACTTTGAGGCTTGCCTGAACTACACAGTGACCTCAGAGCCAGCCTGAACTGCAAAGTGAGACCCTGTCTCAAAAAAGAATATCTTACCTTATGGATTGTCATGCGAATTAAATAAGTGAACAGGTTCTGAGGCCCTCTGTGGTTTTCCATCTATATTCTCCCTGATTTCCTGTTTTTGAGTTCTCTGCTCAGGAGTGAGATAGGGCTACAGGAAGTAAGCATTTTTGTCTTCACAGATTTTTTTGGTCACTTACCCTTAAGAGCTTTCTTAGAGGCCTCTGCCTCCCTGCTGACCTTATCCTCCTGCCTTGCAAGCTTTACTTCCTCATTTGGGCTCCTAAAATGTCCTCTCCTAAGGGTGGCTGCTCCAGCTCTCTGTCACAGCTGCTATTATTTAATTTTTATTTAAAATGGCCAAGGATTTAGCTCAAGTGGTATCAGGCCTGTGTTGGAAGCACAAGAGCCCGAGTTTAATTCCCAGTACTGCAAATAAAATATGATGACTTAAAGATTGCCAGATGTGGTAGCACTTGCTTGTAGTCCCAGCACTGCGGGGATGGGGACCTGAGGTAGGATTGCTGTGAGTTCAAGGCCAGCCTGGGTTACATAGTGAGTTTGAGACCAGCCAGAACTGCACAGTGAAAACCTGTCTCCCAAACAAAGGCCTCAAAGCCTCAACCCCGCCCCATTCTGCAGGTCTCACCCAAGACCTCTTGCATCCTAGGTGAGCACTATATACCGAGTTACACCCCAGCTCTGGTCACAGTGTTGCTGTTATGTGATTAGCACGTAGCCTGTTTTATGTGTGTTTCTATGTAAGGCTGCCTTATGAAACGTGTTCCCACCAACTTGAACCATCCATGGTACATGCATGACTGTCTCTTGGCAGTTAAAGTTAAGGTTAAAGCCCTGTCGTGAACGTGCTAATACAAAGCTGATGTTAATATGGAACTCCTAGGCAGGAACAGTTCAGCTCACACCTGAACACAGCTTATCAAACTTGTGTTTTATTCCCACAAGGCGCGGCCTTCTTGAGTTTAGGGTCTGTAGATAGCACGTGGACCCCCTAAGCGGGGGACACATGTGTTGTGCGACTCCAGCTCTCCTGCTGTGCGCATGTCCGTGAGTAACTGCACGACACCCATGTCTTCGGCTTCTGCTCTCATGGTCTGTGCCACTGCAGATTGAAGGAGCTGAGAAAGAAATTATGGCTGTGCTGCATACGTGCACCCTGGTGTTGGTCGTTATTTTCTATAACAGCTTTTTGCGTATTACTTCCATTATATTGGTTATTGGAGTAATCAGTAATTTAGAGCCCACAGGACGTGTGTGTAACCTAACCCCCTACATTATGTGAAGGACTTTCACATCTGTGATTGGGTGTCTTTGGCAGGGCTGGAGGGTGTCGAGGTGGGTAGTTCTGGAACAAATCCTCCTCGAATAATGATGTATGACTCTTTTGATTTTAGGTTTTCAATACATTTTATCAAGTAGGTGAGTTTAAAGATACAGAATTTTGCCTGTAGCATATTAAGTGCCCAGAAGTTTAGTCCATGTACTTCTCATAAGGTAGAAAAGTAGTTATGATGATGATGCTTTAAAAATAGGATTTAAATGGGCTTCTTGCACACATTTCGTTTGGTGTTGGGGCCATAAACTGGGCCAGCATTTGGTATCTCGCAGGTAAGCCAGGATCTTTCTCAGAGGATGTTCGGGCATGACTTTCTTCCTGTCGTAAAGCAGACCTGTGCTCTTGCTCGGGGGCTGGAGCCGGGCTCCAGTGTGGTCATGAGGACCCTGGTGCAGGGGCCTGCGGGGCTGGGGCTGGGGCTTCCCAAGAGTCCCTGTGCCCCGCAGCCTTTCCAAACCCGTTACATGAACCTGAGTTGTGCTTTAAACCAAAACAGCAGTGGTGATTTGGGCTGTTGTGAACGAGGAAGCGTTGAAGAGGGCACTTCTGGCCTCTGCGCAGGAGAGTTCAGGGAAGCATGCGGCATCCTGGGAAGAGGAGTCTGCTTGTGAACGTCTAGACCCCCTAAGGCTCAGGTGCAGCCCTGGAGGGCAGGGAGGGGCCTGATGGCAGCCAGAGGTTGGGAGGGAGTGGAGGCCGCGAGACCAGGCCCTTGGTCCCGACCTGGCCCGGTGTGGGTCTGGACTCTTGTGCCTTTGTGTGTTTTGGGTACAAAGACTGGTTGGACCCGTGAGCCTGGGCGGAGGAGGGATGGGTGCTGGGGTCTCACCCCCCAGGTCAGAGTGTGGTCTTCTTGGGGGCCAGGGTGGGACTCCACCCCTCTTCTCCCTTCTCTTCTGTTTTTCCTGTCAGGCCTCTTGCTTTAGTCCGCTGCTGGAAGGAGCCGGACCGACCAACCGGTGCAGGGCTTGTTTTGCTCCTCCGTCATCTCCCAGCAGTGTTCGCTGGGTGTGGCTGCTCCCTTTACTATGACTTAGTTAATGTTTGTCTTTAAGTTGGCTTCAGCCTAGCCCTTAGCCTTCTCCTAAGCAGAAACATCTGCAAAATCATACATTTGATCTGCCAGTTACATTTTTTATGCACATTAGAAATAGGTAGTGATTCAACTTCCTTTATCCTTCTGAAACCTTCTCAAACTCCAGTGATCTGTCTGCACAGCACAGCCTGGAAATGCTGCCGCGGTAGAGAGCGCCTTGTACTGTGTGACACGAAGTATCGCCCTCCCGTCTGTCCTGGGTATTGGCCGGCTGAGCGCTTGGTCCTTTCGGGCTCGGAAACTGCAGGCTGCTGCTCCGGGCACCTCGCTTTGGCCCTCCGGGTTCCCTGTCCCGCTCTCGGTGCCTGGGTTGTTCGGGAGGCTGGAACTCTGACGTGGACATGTAACTCATTGCTTGAGAAGTAAAAGATTTAAAAATAAGGCAGCTGAGGAACATTTCCTCTTGTGCTTCTTGTTTTTAACTTGGGTTTCAGTTCTCACTCTTATGAGCCAGCAGCTTGGTTGAGAGGGAAGGGCCTTGGAGCCAGGCAGGGCCCTGAACCGCGGGTCTCCCTGGTCCTCTGTGTGTGGGACGGGAAGGCCCTCCTGCCGGGCACTGCACTGTGGGGATGCCGAGAGCACAGAGCCATGCCTGCCCACGTGTGCCCCAAGCCCGAGCGGGTGTAGCAGCTCGTGACAGAGTCACCCTGGCCTGTAGCTATAAAGCCTGACTACTTGTCGCTGTGTACAGGGAGCTTCACTCTCAGGGCTCGGTTCTTCAGCTCTTTGGGACCAAGTAGAGACAAAGCAGGTAAAATGCCTGTCATTATACCTACTGTGTAGTCAGGACACGTGTGTTGTTGGTTTTAATGTCAGTGAGAGACATATCACATGGTTTCTCTAATGTGAAAAACCTAAAATACAAATAATTCAAAGAGCAAAATAAAAGCGAGATGGTAGGAAACAGATTCTATGGAGAAGGAAAAGGGATCAGGGGGAGGAAGGGGAGGACAGGATAGGGATGATGGAGCTGTGATTTTTGTAGTATAGACCAGTTCCTCCGATGACTATAAGTGTATGTGTATCCAAACATGTAGTCATAAGATACGTTCAGAAAGAGCAGGTCAGTGTGTAGTCACTCGTGGGACGTGACCTGGGCTTAGGATGCAGTAGCCGTTTTCTTGTCTCACATAGAAAATGCCAGACATCGAAAGTGTCCCGCGCAAGCCCCTGAGGAGAGAGATCAAGGCACACAGGCCGGTCCCTAGGCCACAGGATGCGTGCCGTCTGATAGGACTCCTCATTTCCTGAGCCATGCAAGGGGCTGAGGGGGAGGCAGCGCCGCTCCTCCATGGGGTCCTAAGAGTATTTTGGCATCAGAATTCAGTTATCAAGGAAGTAAGCTTATTTACCAACTTCTAAGAAATCACATCCTGTTGCAAACCACATGTGCCCTGCAGAGGCCGGAGAGCAGCTCTCCGCCAGGGCAGAGGGTACAGCGCAGGTACAGTGTCAGGTTTCCTCTCTTCCCCATCGCCTCCTCAGCCCCGGCAGCACCTACTGCTGGGACCTTTCTGAGGCACAGTGAACTCGACAAGAATGTGCACTAAAAAGGAAGTTCAGTGCAGTCTTATCCTCCTTGCAGTGCTAGCTAAGGACAGTAAGACACGGGAAACCCGTCTCCTGTTTAAGAACAGAAATCACTCAGTGCTTAGTGATGCTGTCTGTTCCACAGCTGTGCTGCCCTCTGGAACTTTCCATGACGGTGGATGTGTTCTGGATCTCTGCTGTCTGGTTGCCACATGCAGCTCCTGAGCTCTTGAAATGTGGCTGGTGTGATGGAGGAGCTGCATGTGTAGTGTACTTGGTTTCAGTTGAAGGAAGTTTACATAGCCACATCTTACTAGTGGCTCCTGTAATGACTAGACCACACTGAAATGATAGTTTACCGATTGAGATATTTTGTTTAAGAAATTATTCTAGATGGAAGCCAGAGCAGATATCATTAAACTTGACCCGTTAGAGTTGTTTTGAAAAGACTAGGTCTCACTGTGTTTGTGTTGCCCACGGTGGTGTCAAACTCCTGGGCTCAAGGAACGCACCTGCATCAGCCTCACTTACTGGTTGGAACCACCGGCATACCCACTGTCCCCAACCTTCACCTGGGTTGTTTTTAATTATTTCTAAGCAGATTAGGTGAAGGTGTTTCCAGCGTATTATTTGTCCTATATACTTAAAGGGTATGTGCTGCTTATGAGGGAGCATGACAAGTGGTTCTCTTGCTCTCCCTCCTCAGGTGTCAGACTCCCCGCCTGTAATGAGGGCACTGGACTTGATGGCTTTTAAAAGTCACTTTCGCAGTCACTTCTGTAACGCTGTCTGCAGTGGAGTAACCCTAGTACAGGAGTTACTTGCCGACTTCGTTGTGTGCCCAGAATATACTCGACACTTAAGTTCATCAGCTCACTTAAATGTAATCATCTCCATTCGTCCCAGCAAGTTAGGTGTTAGGATCCTAATTTTATAAATGACAAAGTTGAGACCCAGCAAGGTTAAGTAATGTGCGTGTTGCCAGTTGGCTGAGGGGTTTGTCTTCCCACCCAAGGGGCCTCATCTTCAGTTAAGTCTTTGTGCAGTGGCTACTTCAAAAGTAGATTTTAAGCTGGCCATGGTGACATGCTTCTGTTTCCTAGCACTCAAGAAGCTGAGGCAGGAGGGTTGTTTTAGGTTAGCTTGGACTGCATAGAGAGTTCGGGGTCAGCCTAAGCTACATAGTATGACCCTTTTTTAATCCCGTTCACCTGCCAAAATGATTGTTTCTTTAAACAAAATTTTAGAAAACGATGGCTTCTTTAAATAAAGTTCTTGATAGTGTGATACAGAAGGCAGCTTATCTGGCAAGCTCTGTGCATCCGGAAGGGGCCGCTTCCAGGAAGCAGACACAGCCCATGCCCTCTGGGCACTGGTGTTCAGCTCTGGCTGGAGGAGGTTCAGCTTTTCTGCCTGGAGCTGCAGGGAACTGTGTGGGGCGGGGCAGAGAGGCCGAGATGTCCTTCTTTCCCCATGTGCCCCAAAGCAGTGGAGACCCAAGTTCAGGCCTGAGGGCTTGGAGCTTGAGCGTTGACTCAGCTACCCCCTGCTGGCCGGTGACCTTGCAGCAGTCACATGGCCTCTCTGAGCATTCAGTCCGTTCCTTGTCCTCCTCCAGTTCCTGAGGCTAGTGCTCTGTTCATCGCCAGGTGAGAAGGAGAGGAAGTGCTGCCATCTTGAAACTTGTGTGGCCAATGCCTGAAACAAGGGGCTCCAGTGTGGGTAACTGACCTCGTGGGCTGGTTTGAAGAGAGAATGAGATCCATGCAACTCCTGGTGCCTCCAGAGATGCCTGGGCTGGATACAGAAAGCCAGTGAAGCAGCTCAGTAACCCACTATCAGTTCAGAGCCCTGGACGTCTATTGGTTGGTGGAGGCTTAGCTAGGGTCCTCGGCAGCCGGCAGATGGCAAGTGTGGTGCTGTCACCCTGACAGGGCAGCTGCTGTGGATGGGCCCCCACCACAGCACCCAGGCCCTGCCGGTAGTCAGTGGTGTTTCTCCCAATCCCTTTTTCCTTTTTTGGTTGAAAAAACTCTGCCACTTGGGCGCTATGAAGTAGGGACTTGGAAATTGAGCAAGAAATGGTCTCCTGTTTTTGCTCTTTAAAAATACCTCAATCTCCTTGTTTCTCTCTCCAACAGTAATACTCTTTTAAACAATATGGGAATGTGTTACTTGGAAAGTAAACCCCACTTTCCATAGTGCTACTCCCAGGCATGTTGCTAAGTGTTTGCCAGACATGTTTGCCTGGATATTTTCTGTGTGTGCTAATATTATTTTTAAGAGATTCCACCCATCCAGACACTGACTCAGCCTGCTCTTTTCAGAGTGTGTCTTCCGATCCTAATCCCTTTTTCCGGGCACCAGGAATCAGCCTTGTCCCCAGGGAGGAAAGAAGTGCCTGAAGATGCTGGCCTGGGAAAATGGGACTTAGCTGAAGATGGGGCAGAAGTGAGAAGGGAAATCCCGCGAGGATAGAGGGTCCCCTCAGCCCCTGCTGTAGACCGGCTCCAGGATCACTCTGCGCACTGTGCTCCTGCCCCAGGAAGGGGCTCCCCGCTTGGGACGGAACAGAGGGGCACCTCCCCCAGGGCCAGTGGAGCCTGGACTTCAGTGCTGTAGGGTGAAACTAACTTGGACTGGCATTTTTTTTCCCTCTGTCAGTTGTTTCAAATCCTCCTGAAAGAATGTCTTTTTTTTTTTTGAGACAGGGTCTCGCCTTGTAGTTCAGGCTGGCCCTGAGTTCACCATGTAGCCCAGGTGAGCCTCGAACTCAGCAGTCCTCCTGCCTCTGCCTCCCGAGTGCTGGGATTACAGGCTTGAGCCACCAAGCTCAGCGAAATTGACACTTTTATAAACCAGAACGGTTGACTATTGGCAGTTTCATACGGTTCAACTTAACAAAGCTGCTTTATGGAAAGTTTGGATCATGAATAAGAAAAATCACTTGTAACAGTTTCATTTTTAATAACTTCTCATTTCTCATACACATGTGGTTTTCTATTAGTTATAGCCGTGGACTATATATAATTCCTATCTTCCTTTTTAAAACTTAATGTGCTCTGAGCCTTTCCCACATTATTAGGGTGTCTTTATAAACATCATTCCTTAATAGCTGCTTAGTCACCCTGAGAAGGTAGAATACATCAGTAGTTTCTGTGTTGTTTGACTTTAAGTTGCTTCCAGTTTCTTGCATTATGAACAACCTTACCGTAACTCTGATCTTCCATGTACTTTTCCCGCATTTGAATTCTTTTCTAGGATAAATTAACAGGAATAATATTATGTCAAAGTATGAACACTGTCAAAGCTCTTGACATATGCTGCCAAATTAATGTCCCGGAGTGTCTTTCCAATATGTAACGCCACTGGCATATGAGTATCAGTTTCTTTGTCAAAATTGAGTGTTTTTCCTCTTTTAATTTTTACTTTAATAAGCAGTAATAGAACCTAATTTTTCATCGGTATTACCTTTAGCTAGTGAGGTTGAATATCCTTGTCCATCTGTTTGCTAGCTGTACTTGGCCATTTCTACCTTTGGGCAGTGTGTGTGCACACACGCTGTACCAAATTAAATTGTCAGTATTAAGAAAAGGGCTCCGTTAAGTGTGCATGGTAGAGTATACAGCGCCTTCTGAGTGCCCTTGTTTGGGGAATTAGAGGTGCCCGATCAGCGCAGATCAGGGTCAGAAGCCAGCGCCAGGGGTCTTGTCCGCATCCCCGGAGCCCCTGTGATTTCTGTCTGTCTTTCCGCTTTCAACTATTATGGAAATCCAGTTGAAATTTGATCACACTGCAGTATGGTTGAAGCCCAATTAGCTGGAAACCTCAGGAAATTCAGACCGTGAGGAGCTCACCAGTCCCGGCCCCCTTTGTGAGTGGCTCTAGGTCCCCCTTGGTTTGCTCGACCTCCCTGCCGTGGTTTAGCCCTGACTGGACCAGGCAGAATGGCAGTGTTTCCGCCAGAGCTTTCTGCTTTCCTGGGGTTAAAGTGCCCTCTTCGCGGCTGATTTCTAAGCAGTGAGGGGTGCTGCCCTCCGTTTCCCAGGTGGAGGGAGGTCTTAGAGCTGTCCCGTTTGGGTAACAGAAGGCCTGTTTTGTGCCCCGCCATCTCCTTCCTCCCAAAGAACACAGGTGCCAGTGCGGCAGTGCCGCTCACGGACGTGCTTTCCTGTGCCAGTTACAATGCCAGCGGCTGCACCCAGGGCCAGAGACCGCGGGGACCTGTGCAGCTCTGGTCACAGGTCGCGCTGTCCCCTGTCCCGAGCGGAGCGCCTAGGCAGACCACGTGACACAGTCTCGGATGTCAGTGGCAGCTGCAGCCCTTCTGTGTGAGGGAGCCCTTCACGGAGAGGGACGACCGTGCGTTCCGGCGAGTGCGTGGATGGGTGGACTGAGGATCTCTACATCGAGGAGCCCAAGGCTGGGGTCTTGTGGCCAGTGTTGCTAGAAAGATCTTCCTTCCTGTTGGAGAGTTTTATATGTAACCGGAAGTGGTACACCTTGTGGGGTTTGGTCCTTTTAAAACTAGTTTCCAACAGAGTGCCTGGTCTTCCCTTAGATATCTACCAGACCTTCTTCTGCGAGGATTTATACGCATTTAGAATGGTTTTTGTTTCGTTTTTCAAGACCACGGTGTCTTAGCTTTCACTAGACCTCTCTAGCATGTCCTTGGAGACCAGCTCACCCACTGTGGTGTTGGGCGGCCAGACTCGTATCTCCCTGTCTTCATCAACGGCAGGCAGATTCACAGGGCAAAGGAAATCCATGGTTGGTTGCCTTTGCCAGTAGCACAGATGTTGGGGAGCCAGGTCCCAAAGCTGGTGCTGCTGTCGTCTTTCACAAGAGCTGCATGAAAAGAGCCATGAAGTGTCTCTGCTGCTGATCACACCCATTCTTCCAGGTAAGCAGCTCTGGCCACCAGACACAGTCTGTCAGTGTTAGACTTGATGAAATCAGTTTCGCTAGTCCTTCCATCAGTTCGGATGGTGCCATCTCTGTGATGAGAGGATCAGGGTAGCAAATGGCACAGGCTTTGCCATTGGGATTCTTTGTACAAGTAGCACTGGTCCTTCTCAGTTCTAATACCCTGGGTATCACAGGTTGGAGGGGATTCTCCCTGACTTTGTCCAGGCTGACGACATCCAAAGAGCCGGCAGGGAAGGTTGCATCAGTTCAGACTTGACTATCGGTCTTCATGAAGTTCTGTGTGCAGATCTTTGTCTCTTTTCGGAGCATTCTTAAGTCTGCTCCTTAGGAAAACAACAGGAGGGCTCTGCCTGTGCTTGTGGGGCCCAGACACCCCTTGGTTTCTCCAGCATGTGTTGCTTTGGAGCTGCTGCCCACATCAGCTGCTTCTTGGGACCGCGACCCATGGCTGCAGTGTGCCTGGAAGAGTATAGACTAGTTTTAAAATTTATTTTGTTTACTTCTGAAGGCTCTTTCTAATTTCTTTACCTTGCTCCATTTTCATAACCACAAACTGTTGATTACCTTTAAAATTAAGAGGAAATTGTTCTTTGTTTTCCCACGTGAGTGACTTGCTTGTCACGGGGAAGCTGCGGCCCCGTGTGTGGTCAGTCGCGTCTCCTCAGACCCGTGGGTCTGGCGGCCCCAGAGGGTGGGGAGCGCCGTGAGCATCTCTGCGCCTCTGCCCGCCGCTCTCCACAGTTCTCTTCCAGCAGGATCGCAAACTGACAGCCACAAGGGCTGGTGGGTGCCGTGAGCACACTGGCCAGACCAGGAGACGCAGGGCGTGTCAGGGCTGCGACAGCGAGAGGCCTCTGCTGAGGTGCCCGGCATGTCCTGACTGCCGCTGCAGGACAGGAGAAGCCAATGGCACGCGTCGAGGAGTGACGCTTCCAGCCCTAACAGGGCCTATGGGAACCCTAGAAGAAACACTTGTGTGGCCCTCTGTGGCACATAGAAATTTATTCTCAGAGAATAAATTTGATGTATGGACTAAGTAGTGAAAGTGGACGCAGATTGTCCCCGTGGTCTGCAGTGATCGGGCCCTTGGAGATGCCAGGTGCCTCCATGTCAGTGCCCGGTGTTGAGTGCTTCCGCCACAAGTCTCCACTCGTGCTGACCCACGCACTGGGCAGTCTGGCCATCATCCCTGCCCCTGCTCTCCCCCGCCCCCCCCCCCCGGTGCTGGGGGCCGAGCCCAGTGCCTCCAGCGCCCTCACCCTGCACTCAGCCGCAGAACTCACTCTCAGCACCTCCTGTTTCTTGGTTGAGCCATTTGTGCCCGTTCAGCAGACAGGAGGTGCTGACTGTCTCCACCCGCCCGGGCCAGAGGCCGGAGCCTTCTGCGATTGTTCTGTGAGCTTCAGGCTCTGGAGACCGAGCCACTTCCTTTCCCTGCTGCCAGATCTGCAGTTTGGCTTCCTCTTTGCAGGTGGGATGCCCTGAGCAGTTCCAACTCAAGGCCCGGCCCCGCCCCCTTCCACTGCAGGAGTTCTCTCTTTCCTTTGTAGTTCCTGCTGATCCTGCAGATTCTCACCAGAGTGCTGAGGTGGCACGGGGCACCTAAAGCTCATCTTCTAGAGGAATGGTGCCGGCGTCTCCACAGATGCACCTGCCCCTGAGTTTGCCACTTCCGTGCACTTTGGGGAACGCACCGTGTGACAGTGGAATACTGAAGTGAAGCTTTGGCACCGTGGTACAGAGTGCAAATCCGATGTCCTGAGTACCTGCCTACAGCAGTGAGGCTGGAGCCAGCCGGTCCCCTCACGGCGTGGGCCTCGGTTTGCACAGCTGGCAGCTGGTGCCCCGTGTGTCTCACAGGGTTTCTGAGTGCGTGGCACCGAGGCAGGCGTGCAGTGCCAGTGCCCAGCAGGCCTATGCAACTTGGCTGCTGTAGCACTAGCACGTCCCTGCAAAGGCCATTTGCTGGGTTTTCTCTGAAGGGTTCATACGGAGCGAAGTAGGGAACCTTCTGCAGAACGACTTGGTCTTTGGGGAGACGTCTTCCCAGGTCCCTCCGCGTCCCCCCCCCCCGCTTCGTCACGTAAGTATAGATGTGAGATCTTACTGTCAAGATCTTTCCTGCCTCTCGTGGGGCTCTGCTAGCCACAGCTCCCTGGATTCTGAGTTTTTTCCTGAGCTGCTAGGACCTCCTGTGGAGTCCTTGGCCCTAGGAAGCCCTGTGCCCAACAGACAATAGTTGCCCTCTAGGACCTGCCCGTCCTGGGAGGTAAGACTGGACAGGATCTGATTCCAGTGGGGCAGTGGAGGCGGCGAGGGGAGCAGCACGGACACTGTGGAGCCGCTGCCTGGGTCTGAGTCCTGGGGGGCTCTGCCTTTTGCCTCTCTGCCCCTCATTTCCTCCTCTGTGAGACAGCAGCAGGGTCGCTGCCTGGAGAACGGGCTCCTGTAGCGGGCTTGTTTCTTTCACCTTCTGGCGCTCAGGGTTCTGCTGCTGTCTGCTAGTACCGCGGTCAGAGGCACCGCGTGAGCAGGTGTCCTGGCGTAGTGCGCAGTCCCCAGACCCTGCGTCAGAACATAGAGAAGCAAACAATCCCTCCTGGTGATGAGAAGTGCTGAGAGGTGGGTGCGGTTCCAGGAGAGAGGAAGGAGCCGGCCCGCGAGAGCTGGAGAGAGGGCGGAGTGGCCGGGCAGCTGTTTGTGAGCGGAGCACCGAGCTGAGGGTGGAGAACGGGTTCCTGCGGGCTCTGTGCAGCGGCTGTAGTCGGAACCGAAGCAGGAAGCCCCGAGGAGAGGGGAAGCGGGACTGTCGAGATCTTACTTGTTTGGATTTTGAGTAGAAGGCCTGTGGGGTAAAGGCCACGCAGGGGCAGAGTGGGGGCTGCAGTGACGCTAGAGAGCAGAATGCAGAGGGGTGTGTGCGGAGATGCCAGGGCTGGTGCGCTGGCATCGGTTCCCAGGAGATGCACCTGCACCTCGTGTTGGTCAGGGCAACCCCAGGAGCGGGCTGGCCCGGGTGTGCTGACCCTCTCCTGGCGTGGCTGCGATGCAGTGTGTGTTGCATTCACACTGGGGTGAGAGCTGGCATGGCCTTCGTGCCTCCTCTTGGCGCCCAGGCAGACAGCAGAGCCATCGAAAGGCTCCTTGAGTGTTTGTTCAGTGCCCGTGAGCTGGACACTGGCCCAACCCCAGAGTCACGGCTCCCAGAGCGAGGAGCTGCTGTCGGGATGGGGCCGGAGTGGTGGCCCAGGCGTGAGGAAGAAGCCCAGAGGCCGGAAGAAGAGCAGACTGGGACCTGGGGTGGAGAGTCAGTGGGGCCCGGCCGGTTTGTCTTTTCCCAGGAGCCTTTGCAGGTGCCAGCAGTGAGGGTTGGCAGGTTTGAGCCTTAGGTGGCTTGCTCTGACCGAGGTGTGGAGAGGGGTGTCTGGAGGCCACGGTGGTGGCTTGCACACTGGGGATGGGCTTGCAAATGGAGAGAAATGATGATAAAGTAATCAATTAAAATGTCTCACAGTGTTATTACCTGCACACAGGAAATGTCCAGTAAATGTTAACTGTCACCTGCATTGTAACTGCTAAGTCTTGCTAAGAAAACCCCAGTTGGTTTTTCGTCTTTAGGTGCTGTAGATAGGCACAGAACTTTCTCCCTGAGCTACATCTTCAGCCCCCTCTGTCCCTCCTTTTTTTTTTTAATATTGAGACGGAATCTTGCTAAGTCACTGAGTTTCTCTGGCTGGGCTCAAACTGGGCAGTCCCTTCGCCTCAGCCTCTCAGAGGGAGGGCTGGGGCCACAGTCATGTCTCCTCGCCCAGATTTGACTTGGGTTTGGGATGTGTGGAGGGTGGGGCCGTGTGAGTGAGGAGAGAATCCAGGCTGCAGGACACGGTTGAGGGACGTGTCACTCGTGTCCGTCCCACGTGGCCTGGTACAGAAGTGCACGCACCCTCCAGCCCCGGCTTGTCGTGGGACGCTGGCCTCCGGGCCTCTGGGCCTCCGGGCCTCCTCTCCTCCTCTCCTCCCTCTCCACTCTGGGGCACTGACCTCCCCGCACAGCTCTGTCGGGGCTGCGGCTGCAGGTGTGATGCTCCTGGGCACCGTTTCTATTATTTCATCTGTGGTGGTTCGTACTTTCCTCTTACCCTTCCTTCTTGTTCTGGCTGGTAGTAGGAGGAAAGCCCTCATGTTTTGCCAGTTACAGGCTTATTGGTTTCCACTCAAGAAGTCTTCTGTGTGCCATCCGTGCTAGGGATTCTCCTCCCGTGTAGTCTTCCCGTCCCTGTTGCCCTCCTGTTCTGTCCCTCGGCCCCTGTCCCCAGGACCTCTGCCGACCTCTGGCCATCTCTGCCATCTTGGGCCTGAGTTGAGATGTTCCTGAGGCCTGCGGAAGGTGGTAAGAGGGGTCTCACGTCCCCTCACAGGCGGTGGGGCCTTGCAGGTGCCTGCAGTTCCGCGCGTTGGGCAGTGCTGATAACTTGTGCACTTTTTCAGCATTCTTTCTCTGCTTCCAGATGCCAGCGTCCTTGCAGGCAGGAATGAGCTGTGTAACAACAAAGACAAATTCTTAACAATAACAAATCTCTCTCTGACAGTCTAGAGACAAACCTTGGTGCTGTGGCGCTGGGGTTTTTCATAACCTCTGTGGACTCTTGACTGGTCCTTTTCAAAGCAAACAGGGTGTGTATCTGCATTTTAGACATGTTTCCCCTCTTGCTACTTTAGCCTTCCTTAGAAATACAAGAGTTTCCAGTACGCGCCTGTCAGCTGAAGCTGTGGAGGTCCCCGAGAAGGGTTCGTTTAAGGGTTCTGCTTCAGAGCTCAGGGCCTTTGGCAGCTCCTCCTCTTCTGGATTCAGCGTTCTTGGTGCTGAAGTGATGCATGACCTTGGGTGGCCCCGAGTCCCCTTCCTCTGCCCGCTTAAGGCGAGCCTGTCAAGGTGGCCTCTGTGCCCAGATTGCTAACCTTCCGCAGTGCGTGTTTGCTCAGCCAAAGCACTTGTGTACGTCGGTTCACACTTTGGTGGCCCACGTGTGACCCTTACGAAGAGCCCCCACAGTAGACCGTTCTTGTGCCCTCACAGTGAGCCTTAGCAGGAAGTTTCCCTGGGAGCTGGGGCCCGGGATGGGACATGCATCCTTCCAGTTTCTGTCTTTCTTCTTTTTTTTTTTTTTGCTTTTTTGGAGACAGGGTCTCGCTTTGTAGTTCAGGCTGGCCCTGAGCTCACTATGGTGCCCAGGCAAGTGGCCGCAAACTCAGCAATCCTCCTGTCTCTACCTCCCGAGTGCTGGGATGACAGGCGTGAGCCACCACGGCCGGCATTTGTCTTTCTTCTTTTTAATACTGGGGATTGAACCAAGGGCCTTCACCATGAGCTGCATTCCTGTCCCTTAAAAAAAAAAATCCCTGGGCCGGAGGGTTAGCTCAGTGGTTCCGGCGCCTGCCTTGCAAGCGCAAGGACCTGAGTTCGATCCCCGGTTACCACATATAATGCTGGGCGTGGTGGCTCACGCCTGTAATCCCAGCACTCGGGAGGCAGAGACAGGAGGATTGCTGAGTTCGCGGCGGCTTGCCTGGGCACCATAGTGAGCTCAGGGCCAGCC